>VNWY01000294.1:0-55818 GCA_009869845.1 Pseudachorutes palmiensis
CCAGTCACAGTCTCAGTCACAAGCAATGGGGGCTGGAATGGGATAAATAATCAAAACAATCAACAACCAATCACAAGCAACCAATCAAAGGACTTCATCAACACTTCAATCAGCTCAATTGTTGGCAATTTTTGACAAATAAAATTTACACTTTCCAATGGAATTTGCAGCTACTGGTTTAGACTCCGTTTAGAATTTTTAAAATTCAAAATTTATTCATCGTTACGTTTCACAGGTTATGTTAGAATATCGCGGTTTTATTTAGCAAAGTTAGAAAAACGTGCTTGGTTACTTAGAGATGCCATTTCTGGGTTCTAATAAACACATTCACTTGTCCGTAAAACACGTCGTAAAACCCGATTGGTCCAGTGAATTTGAAATCCGGTAGAACATGACCGAGGATAACCGAAAGAACTTGCCACCGCTACCGCCAACCCCTCCGCCAATGCCACCGGAAGAGCACAGAAACGAGGCACCTGAAACAAGGGACCTTGACCGGCGTTCAACATCGCCCTTTGCTGTTTCAGTGGCCCGGCCAAAAGAATCAGCTCCAACTGAAGACGCTCCGCCGTTAAAAACATTTATATCGGAATTGTATCTTGATTTGAATCGCCCAGAACAGAGGCAGACATCGGAACGTAAGTGGCTAACTTGACATAAATAGATTTTATTTAACAGTTTAGGTGAAAGAAGTTGACACAAGTGACGCTCTTATAGGCCCACCATCCCAAGAACAACCTCGTGTCTCTGCACCGTCCGAAGAGCAACCTCGTGTCTCTGCACCGTCCGAAGAGCAACCTCGTGTCTCTGCACCGTCCCGAGAGCAGCAACGCGTCCGTGACCACTCGCCCACGAATAGGCCTGGGTTCCCTGTCACCGGAGTTGAAGATTTCCCCCGAGTTGATATCCGTTCCATGGTGAAATTCTTCGAAACTGAGATTGAAAAAGAGCGCGTGGGATGGATGGGTAATGTAAAGATGGCTACTGACCTCCAGAAATATCGGGACGAATCGGTTTGGGGAAGGACAAAACACATGAAGTACTCGAGACCTTGTGGACCAGGGAATTGCCCGCATCAAAATCGAAAATATTCTGGATCGTCCGCTCCAACTGTGGCAGAGCGGCCTGGAAGCAGCACTTTAATTGGTAGTAGAAGCTCAAAGAAGTCACTGTCCCCATCCATTCCTCCTGCAAGAGAGCTTCAAACTGTTGATGAGGCTACTTCAACTCCACAGTCGCTGACTGTCTCTGCCGTCAGTAGCAATGCCTTGATGATTTCAAAGGAGTTGGAATTTGGGACTGTCCAGGAAGTAAAGGACAGTGATGGCTTCAACACGGAGTTGAAAAAAGCCGGGACGCAACTGGTCATGGTCAAGTTCTACACACCGTCGTGCCTCCCTTGTCAAGCTATGGCAGCAATCTTCATCGCCCTTGCTTCCAGCCATCGGAATATCAAGTTTCTCCAGGTGGATGTGGAGAATGTTGCAATGGAAAAGGTCCTCGAGACTGTGGACGTTAGTCACATCCCTTCCTTCTTCTTGTTCCGAGGTGAAACTCAAATTGATAAAGTCGCAGGGAAAACTGGGAAGGCAGAGTTGGAAGCCATGATCCAACGCAACTACTAATAAATGTGAAAGTCAAAATACCCCAAAAATGTTGAATTTATGAATAAAGTAGACGTGAAAGTGTATGTTAAAGGCAGGGTTTTAAGTCTTTATATTTTAGCACGTGGTTGACAAAAGGACCTTTGTCCATTTGCATCTCTCGGAAGGTGTGATGATGAGCATGTCCTTCCTAATGGACTTGTGGCAGCTCTTCTTGGCTTAAAGAAAAGTGAAATTGGATGACAGATTGGTCGTTGTCGTCGGGAGAAGCGGTGTGTTCTGGTGGCCAGGAGCCGACAAGGAAGGCTGTTTAGTGAATTAGTGTGGTGTTCCATTTAGGAAAAACAACAGAAGTAGTTAGCAGATTTCGGGCCCTTTTGAAGGGGACAGAGGAGGGCGGTGGTGATGATGATGAAGCTGGCCGGCATCCACCAAAGCGCCCTCCGTTCTACCTCACACAATTGTCGGCAGCTTCCCTTTGATCTTTTTCTTCACAGAGACACACCGCAGCTTCTTCTTTTTCTTCATCATCATCAACAAACCCCACCGCTTCAAGGGGACTCCGCAATAACAAAATCCCTGTTTATTTTAACGTTTAATCGCTTCGGGTTTCACTCACACCGACGACGCTCCAATGAGAAAAGCTTCTCTGCTTCTAAACCGCTTCATCCGCTCTTTGTACTAAACTAAATCCCTCTTGCTCCAATTTTCATGCAAATACTCAACCCCACAAGACAAAATATTTTCAAAATTGCACGAGAGAAAATATATTTTGCAGTTTTTACGTACGTTTTAACGTAAACGATTGTGACACGATATTTCGTTCCTGATACTCGAGACTTTACTACAGGGGAAAATATTTTTGATCAAATTTTCACATTTAATCTCACAGGCGTGGCTTTTCCAGTCCCTCGGCTGTGATTGGTTGATTAAAAACTCGATTTTACTTTCTGATTCGTTGCTTTACTGGTCCTGGGACGCTGAATCAGCCCCGGTTCCCAAAAACTTTGAGTCGTTTTTACGATGTGGAAAAGCTGGTTAGGATTTTCCTTTGAAAATAATATGCATGCGAGATCCTTTTTTTTTCGTTTGGTTACCAGCAGAGCTTCTTGAAATCCTTTCGTTAACCACGCCAAAAGGTTCTGCGTGACACACTGTGGCCCAAGTCCCACTACTGAGACACTCGTCTTCAGTTGACACTTGGAGTCACTCCATCAAGGACCTCGACAAGTCCCCTATTGTATTGTTTTCACAAAAGAATCAAAATGTACACCCAGTTCCTAACTTTCTTTGTGCTTCTGACATTTGCAAACTCACTCGGCGCCTCGTCCCTGGCTCTGACAACCAATAGAGTCCTGGACATTGAAACTTTTGTCATTAACGAATCCGACATTTCCACCCTGAGCACTTTTGCTCTCCAGTTTTTTGATTTCCGTCGCTGTACTGATTCGGGCCTGGCCTCTTCTGAAGAATGTTCAAAGTTGAGTGTAATCCCACGGACAAATATGAACGTGTACATTGGATATGACCGGGGGAATGCCCCTGGTCATTCAGTTGTGACAAGAAGTGACGACAAAGGTCACCAACCACCTATCTTTGCCTACTCTTTGGAGAAAGTTAGACTTTCACCGAACCTCTTGACGAAACGAATCCAACAGGAGAGTAGTGAAAGGAGGGAGAAAGTATTTGCATTTCTACCGGATTCTAACAATGTCAAAGGGTCAGGAGATCATGACATTGTCCTGGTGGTTGACCCTTATGCTGGATTCAATTTTGGTCAATCCCTTGGCTCTCTTTTATATCGACATGGACACCGACCAAGGACAATGCGATGGTAAAAATCAATTTTACATGCCAGGTAAATCAAATCTTCAATTCTTTGAAAAAAAAAACTAAAAATGGGGGAACAGTTTGGCTGAAATTGACGCCTTAGCCCTTGAAATCTCTTTTTAAACATCAACTTAAGAGTCATGGATCCTTGGACTTAAAAAAGGATTTAAAAACGCATTTGGGTGAAGAAGGCGAAAAAAGTCAATGCAAGTAGTGGTCGTGGTCGTTTGAGGAATTAAGGTTTCGCCGTGGTCCGTGGGAAAGGTTTTTTGTGCCACTCGACGAAGGCGGCTTAGCGGCATTCATTGAAGGATGGGAGATAAAGGTGCCACGAGCCAGGATCCCTTTGATGTCGCCGCCTTCAAAGGGACGCCGACACAGTTGTGCCCTCATAATGCCACATTACAAGCCTCCCCACCACTGCTACTTGCCACCACTCACCTGTCCAGAAACCACAAAGTCATTAGCCCTACAAGATTATAATCACACCAGTTTTATCTCTTCTTTTATACAGATCGAACTTGCATTTCTGTCGCAAGGAAACCAAGATGTCCACAGGAGGAAGCGACAAGGTCAAAATGCTTCATTGACTTTCTCCCAACGGTTCATCGCTATGGATCAAATGACGTGAATCTCCTGGAATGTGTCAACTTACCCGGGTTCGGAGTTTGTCCTGTTGGTCCAGGCACTGTAGGGAGCAGAGATGACGCTGTTACAGGCCATGCTGAAATAAGAACAAGATGCAGATTGTTCCAAAGGTATTAAGAACAGGTCAGTTAAGTGAAATAAAGTCTAATTACCGGTTTTCTCAGGTGTGATCGAGGTGTTCTAATTGGTGGAGGCTGGAATCACTTGCATTCGAAAAGATCCGAAGAAAATGTCGCCAAGATGGAGTCAATGCTCATCTCCAATGGATTCTTAAAAGAAAACTTGAGGGCTTTTCATCCCAGCCAATCCAGAGAGAGCATCGATGAAGCTGAGAAAGGACAACGGAAACAGCATTCAACTGGGTTGAAATCTGAATTGAGGGGTCACTTGGCAAAGATCTGTGGGTCAAAGCATTGTGCTGATTCACTCTTCATTTACATCAACACACCGGTCAGCGCCGATAGAAACTTTCTACTTTGGGATTCAAATGATAACGGAATCGTAAGTTGAAGTCCCTCGATGTCAAATGACCTCACCATAACCCGTGTTTTCTTAAGGCTGATGACCACGAGATTTACGGTGTGGACGAATTTCTCTCGGACATTTCCAAATGTGAAGCACAGCGAGTCATAATTGTGTCTGACCAGAGCAGAACCGATGCCTTGATGTCACTCCTTCGGAAATCAAAGGCGCATCCGAACCTTATCCTCTTCGCATCCGGACTTGCTGAACAACCAACCAGAAATGGAGAATTGACCAAAATATGGGCCAATCATTCTCATCCAAGTGCTTGTCTCAAACATGTTCAGCAGGTAACAATTACAAGCGATCCAAATCTGCTCATTTGGAATGCAAAGTTAAGACGGAGAATGTGAACTTTTCCAGGCGGCGACAGTTTGGATGAAGGATTCAACACCGGTGGTTTTTGACAGCACGACAGGGACCTTGTTGAACCTCAGCATTTCCGGTGGCCCTTGTGGCGACTTGTATTCGAAAGAGCTGAAACCTCTTTATCAAGGTGACCTGGAATCATACATACTCATTACATATGACATTAGTTGACTCATTTTTTCTTAGGATGTCAGAACTTGCCTACAAGTATTTGGTTTGGTTCGTTGAATTACGGTGAAGTTGGTGATTCGTCTGAAGATGAGGATGATGTTGTGTCCGGGACTGGGATTGATGGGAAGGATTCGAAAGATGGAAGTTACGACTCGAATGTCTCTGTCAGTCGGAGATTCTCATAGGGAGGAATTGCATTTGGCTGGAAATCTGAGCCGGACCACCAGGAATTAATGACACCGAAGAATCCTTCCCTTTGTACTTGAACTGTAAAAAGTTAAGTTATTGGAACAGACCAAGGGACAGCCTTGGGATTTATTATCCTCTAGAATTAGATCTCTTCCAAGTGATACGGAACTTATTTGCTCTAGCTTTACGATGATCTAATTCTTAAGTTAAGGACATTCTCAAATTCATTGCGAGACAGAGATAAATAAAAGTTTGACGCCGTTCTTATTCCTTTGTGTAATTGATATCGTCAAATCACAAGGGATAAAAAGTTATCATTTACCACACCTACGATTAAAACACATGCAAAGGTTTATACAAGATTGAGATCGCTTCATGGAGCTTTACAGTTAGTAAAGGATCGAAAATTGGCAGTAAGTGAAAACGTTATTTCGAGTCAGGAGGATTTTTAGAATTGAAGTGAAACCAAACCATTTCATTCCAAGAAACGTTTGAAGGGACTCCCGGAAGTTAAACGACTCCTTGAGTTTTTGAATGCTTCATCCAAGGACCGTGCGGACTTGGGTTTTTCATTTGAATCTACCGAACCGTATGTCTTGGCCAATGGGGACACTACAGAATCGACACCAAGTCCAGCGCCTCTAGAAAATCGGCTGTAAGGTGATCCAGTAGTAGGTGAACCTCCCCAGCGAATCCGCTGAGCTTGATCTCGTCCACGTCCATTCAGTCCTGGTGAGCTGATCTTGTAAGTCGGGAAGCTTGGGCTGCTGGTCCCAGTTGGGATTTTTCTGGTCACATAGGCTAGAGACAAGTCGAGGCAGAGGAATTCGCCAAACTTGGCTGTGGCGATTGGAAAGGCTGTGAAGTCATTTGGAAATGGAGAAGATGGTGGGGTTGATGCCATTGTTTCCATAGCTTTGACCTGGAGTTCTTCATCATCCAAGGTTAGCTGCGGAGGTATCACATTCGCCTTTTTCGTGTCGAGAATCTGTGAAGGAGATGAAGGCGTAGGGCTCGGCGGAGACCTGGAAGCTCCAGAATTTTCCTTTACTGCTGCCGGCGGTGGTTGGATCCATGGAATAGTGATCGGACAACTAACAACCGATTTCTGAGGAGTCCCTGCTCCCAGAGTTGGTAAGCTCTTCACCTTTGGCTTCGACCATGGGAAGAAGTCGCTGTCCGGATCTCCGTCACATAGCCCTTGATCAGAGTTCTTGTACGTCTCCATCGCCTTATCATTTAGTCCAAGAGATATTTGAAATCTAGTGTTGAGTTCCCCCAGCTTCTGCCTGCTGTTTCTAATCTCCTCACTCTGGCTCAATTTGTCAACAATATCCCGTCCACACTCTCCGATTTCAGCCAAAATACTTCGGAGTCTGAAAATTAAAAGCATCAATCAGGATCATTACATTATTTTACATTTTCTATTTACACTCACGCCTGCTTGCTCTTCGTATTAAAGACAAAGTTCCCATTGACATTGAATACGAAACGTTGAAGAACGACACGATTCACCTTCAGCATCAACTGGAATCCATCCAGGCAATCTAAACTCAGCAGCAGCACTATTTTCTTGGAGCACATTTCAATATACTCCGCTACCTTCTGGTCTTGGCATACCTAAAAACACCAAGATTGCAATTGATCCTTTTGTAAATGTTTCCAGGTTTCTTACAGGCACGGTAGTATCCAGGATCTGTGTAAAAAAGAACGCTGATCTCGGGAAGTTAGAGCCCTTGTGGAGGATCGAATGGAATATTGCTATAAACAAGTCCATAAACTCTCCAAGGATTTCTTCCAGTACTTCCTCTTCTTCGACGTTTGATTCAGCTGCCACCGTGTCCATATCCATGGTCCAGAATTCTAAGCCAATCAAAAATGTTGAAACCCCAATGCCATTTAGCATTTACTTTATTCAATCGAAAGCCGACCTTTACCTCTAAAGTTCGCCTGTTTCCTTTCTGTCTGGGCACAAGGGTCGTGGCCTTTGACCTTCCAGTGACCTGAAGAACAAATGCAGGTCCAATAACCGTCGAACCAACAACTAATCTGAGGATCCAAATTGTGCAACTTAAAAACAAAGAAAATATTTTCTGAGCGAGCTAAAACTTCTCCCCGCGCGAGGGAGAGTTTTCTGCTGAATTTTGGATACAGTTGGTGGACAATTGGAAACACTAGCTAATACTAATTACATTGAAAAGTAATTCATTCTTAATTTAATCAATTAAAACCAATTTTAATTACCTACAATGCCCTATGACCCTAAGATATACAAAGCCTTCTATAGCCAACATGCAAGTTAACGAAATTCCACTGTTGACCTTTGATCATGTAAAATTGGATTAAACTCCCGTTCCAAAGGTTGAAAAAACATATTTGTAATTGAATCTAGAGTGCTTTCGTTCCATTAGTTTCAATTTAAAAAATCAACGACCTTTGACCTGAAATAATGAAAAAGTATCGAAAAATTCAAAAGTCTCAGCTTGCCTTGTTCCCAAAATTCCTCCATTTCAAGCCCGCTAAGATTTTAAGGCTCCCAAAAAATCAAAATATTCCTGCGAAATCTTTTTTCTTTTTTAGAAATTGTAATTTATTCCAAAATTAAAATGTCAAAGGTCATCGTCTCCTCTCAACTGGTGGGGCTGTAATCACTTCATTCTCCATCTCCTTTTCTCTGTGCTCTTGAGTTTAGTTGTAAAGGAATTATCGGGAATTAGGGGAACATAGGCACTACAGGTAGGTAAACCAGTATTTTTTTTAACATTATCAAATCAAAGGTCAAAGGGTGACACTTTCTTGCGAGCCAGTGAGCCTTTAAACTGTTTTTCTTTTGCCGAGTTGGGAGTCTGGCATGGCGCGGGCTCGTTTAGTTGAAATAGCCAAGCGCAGCGTGCACGTTGTCGGGGCGCTGCGCGGTTTGTCTTGTCCCCCGTCTGGTTGTTTGATTTGACATGTTAACATTTTTATACGATAAACTAGCGCAAGGGTTCAGTGAATGCAAACGTTTTTCTATTTTCAAAATACATATTTGTAATGGAAGGTATGATGGACATCTTGGTATTCTAGTTGATAACTTGCTAATATTTTCATTTTTCAGCCTCTGGACAAGGGCAAGGCGGCAGTGGTGGTGATGCAAATAGCGGTATAATGTCACCTGCTAAGAACGAAGTGAAAACCCCGATCAACCCATGGTCTTGGGTTGAGACTTCCAGTCATATTGGGCTTAAGGAAATGATGCAGTCCTATCGCGTCCGTGGTGGACATCAGGAGTGCGAATGGAAAAAGTATGAACTTGTGAGATGATGTTTGATATTTCAACTTCTGATGTTTTTTCTTTTATTAGGCGACCGTGTAAGTGCAAAAAGAATCCCTACTGCCTCTGGGGTCTTGGCGACAGCGCTTGGAAAGATGGTCTCAGCGACGGTGATGACGAGCAGAGTCCAGTTCGGGAAGAAGGGGAGCTCGCTGGCCTCATAAACCAAGGGCAAACCTGCTACATGAACTCAACACTACAGTTGTGGTATCACAACCCTCTTCTCCGGTAGGATTTTACTATTATTCAATGTTCAGTTACTACATCAGTTGGCAGTTTGTTTTACCCAAAATGTTTACTTTGAAGCCCTGCAATACTCCGCTGGCAGCCTCAACCGGACACTATTTGGGACCCACATGCGTACGCACCAGAATGTCCAGTGAGTCACTTGCAAGCATTGTTTGCGAGAATGAAAGCTTCGAAACAACGGTAAAAGAGCAATATTAAAGTGTTTTAAAGTAAAATACGTTGACTTGTAATTACTTCAAACAGGACAATTGATACGAAGCCATTGGTCGCAGCTTTGGAGCTAGATGAACAACATCAGCAAGATGCGGAGGAGTTCAGCAAACTATTGCTAGCTTGTGTCACCCGAATGTTGGAGTCTTCACAAAGGAACATGGAGATTCTGAATGTCTTCAAGACATGTTTCACTGGCGAGTCTTACTACACCAATACATGCCAGCACTGTGGCAATGTCAATCCTGGACGGAGGGAAGAGTTCAATGAGTTGACTCTTAACATCAAACCAACTCTAAACGATTCTTTCGTTGACTACTTAAAAAGCGAGCTACTTGATGGCGACAATCGATGCATCTGTAATGCTTGCCATTCGAAACAAGACACCAAGCGGAAGATCAATTTGCTCCAACTACCTCCAGTCTTGAACATCAAGCTGATGAGATTCGTATTCGACATGTGAGTGCTTCTGTCACATTTTTATTCCCTGGCGTTGACTAATTGCCAATGTTTTACAGGGCTGAAGGGACTAGAAAGAAAGTTATGAAGCACATTTCATTTCCTGAAGTGTTGGATATGACCCCATATCTTGGCCCTGAAGCTCAGTCCACTAAAGCGGACAATATTTACCGCTTGAATGCCGTCCTAATTCATAACGGAAGGAGCGTTACTTCCGGCCATTATTTGTGTAAGATCAAGAGTTTTTAAAACCTGAACGATGATTTATTATAAGGATTAAACTATTGCAGCTCACATCAGGGATTTGGCATCTGGTCTTTGGTTCGAATGCAACGACGATAGGATTGCAAAGATTGGAAAGAAGTCGGAAAAATTAGTGATGAACGGTATACACCAGTTGAATATTTGTGACGTTGTAACCGGATTCTCTTTTATTTAACTGTTTTCTTAACAGAGGAGGATGGTGAAAATGATCAAGAAGTTCATCCAGCATCAGCGACGACAAAGTCCAACCCCTCTTCGAAAGGAGCGTACATGCTGGTCTACACTAAACAGAAATTTTTCAAACGCGATCATATTGATCCCGAGCTTGCTGATTACCTTTTGGAACTAATCAAACGTGAAGACTTGGTAGTCGAGAGCGACATGGAAGAGAGGAAGAAGGTTAAAGAGATGAAAATGAGTATGCGAGCCGAACGCCAAAGTCAAGTGGACCTCCTTTACAAGTCAAAGTATCCCAGGACCGCCGTGAACGGAAATCATGAACCAGCCGATGACACAATGTACGTTGAAGTAATTGAAATTCCTCATCAAACAAAACCAATCAACAACCAAGCACACATCCAAGAAATAGATTTTATTTCAACTGCTTGGCTGGAGGATTGGTTGAATCCAGAGACGAAATCTGTGCCGAATATTTCCAACCGAGATATCCGCTGTTGTCACGGCCATCTTCGACCTCCGAAGAAGAGTGAGACATCCGTCTCGTATAAAATAATTCCAACTCCAGTTGTACGTTGTAATATTTTGAAATTAACTTTTGGTGTCATTTAATAATCCTGAATTCATTGGTTCTCCAGGCAGACGAACTTTATCGGATTTATAGCGGATACAGACTCAAAGGGATAAATGCTCTGTGTCGTCCCTGTTGCCGATCACACTACGATTACCTTCGCTCACTAACTATGTTGGACCGTGATTTCAAAGCGATCCAAGAGTCTGTCAAGTTGTGTGACCAAGAGTACGCCAGAACCTCATCTGCTGCTCACTTGCTCGGTGTCTTCCATAAAGAGAAAGTCTTGATCGGCAAAGAGACATTGCGTGACTGGAAAAAGTATGCAAAAGCGGTATTGGATCATAGAGACATGGACGACCTCCCGAACGGGATTACCGTGGAATGGAACTTTAATCAAGACCTCAAATGCCCACACGGTTTGTAAATATTTTTTGAAAAAAAAAAGGCTTCCAGTTGTTCATTTTTGTTAAACTGATTTCTTTCTACTTAGGATTCCTTGCAATCGACCAAGCAGTTCGGAAGCGCATCAACTTGAAAGCTTTCAAGGAAGTCTCCAAGTACTTTCCGTCGGCCATTATGTACAGTTCCAACGAGACTCCTTGCCCTACCTGCACTGTAAACTTTACCTCTCGTTAAACCTTATAATTTATAAAACCCAGGATTATGTTAATTTATTGTTTCACACAGTCAAATGATACGGAGAATCGAGAAATACTTATCCAGTACAAACAGTTCCTCATGGAAGAGCGGACAGTGAAGGTTCCTGACTTCCACAGGGCCCCCATTCGAAATGACCCAAGTACGCCCGGACAGTATAACATAATACCCTACGCTTTCTACAAAAAATGGTGTGATGCTACAAGGTAAGGGAACATTTAGTAAATGCTGTAAATTACAAACGGCTAAAATTGGAATCGGTAAATTACAGGCCTGGGATTCAAGTAACAGATGTGCTGGATTTGATAGATATTCCGACCAAAACGTTGATGTGTGACAATGGTATTTGCGGTTGTGCTGAGCCTGGTTTCAAATACCCTTTCGAAAGTCTGCAAACCGGGACCTTGATCAAAGAGGACTACCTGTAATTTGAACATTTTGCATTGGAGAGGCTAAAGTTCAATTTCCTTTTTTTAATACAGGAAAGAGTTGGTGTTGATTACACCAGAGGAATTTCGAATTCTCAAAGATCCTCGTTCCTGTGAACATGATATCAGTGTCGTGGTTCGGAAAGATCCAACTCGACGACCTTCCATTGTCTACGAATACAGTTTGCGTAAGGTCAACTTGTGTTTCTAAAGCCTTTTATTTATTAACAAGATTTTTAATTCATTAGCGATATGTTTCATCTCCGCGGAGAATTGGGAAGCAGAAATGGTCGAACTTCGATTCAATTATGAAGGAAACATTTTAGTCCGGAAGGTGGAAGACGACGATATTGAGTTAAATGCTGAAATCCTGGATGAAGATACGGTGAGAGTTTAGCTCGTGTTTTGGCAACTCTTGTTTAATTTCTAATTTCATTTTCCCTATGTATATTATAGTCAGCTTCAAAGTATTCTAGATCCGAAAACGATTCCAACGGGCAAGTACGACGTAGTGAACGCCGTCGGGCAGCAAATCGGGATGACCGGAAATACTGGGTGCACTCATCCTTGACTATCAAAGAGTTCCAAACGAAGCATGTAAGCTTTGCAGAACAAAATAATTACTGTGTATTAATTATTACAATAATCTTTATTCACAGCTCTTTCGGGATTTCTCTGCGTTTCGTTCTGACCAACACATATACTGGAACCGCCAGGAACTGAGTGACGATGAAAAAGCAATGAGCTTTTCCCAATTGAGAATCCCTCAAGGAAGCGTCCTGTTGCTCAGGGTACGTTATAATTCCATTGCCATTGACCTTACCTGCTGATAATTGGGATTTATGATGTCAATTACTCTCCACTATTCCCTGGTCAGGGGATTGAATCATTTCCAAAGTTGATCCCAAAGTGTTTAATTAACGCTCAGCAAGTGTAAAGGTTTAGAGACAAGTTATGAGGATTTGATTTCCCATTATCCGCCCTAAGCGCCGGGCTTTTGACGAATCATCTAAATGCGGGTCTTCCTCTCGTCCTCCTGGTTTATTATGTCTCTATTATAATTTAAAAGGAATATTGAGTGTTAGCGAGGATCCTGTTGAACGAGTTTGAGGGCCATTGTTTTATAGCATTATTGATACTAAAGTGCCCATAATTATAACCTTTCAGACTTTAAATTTTAATGTAATCCTCATTTTAGGAGTCTCCACAGGCAGAGACTAAAGGGAATGCACGCACGCCTTGGCCGTGAATTCTTTCACCTCCAGCCAGAGCTTTCTTTCTATAAGGTTTTGCAAAAGGAAGCTTTTCACCATTACCATTCATCAGAGAATTGCAGGGTTTCAAGTTTATTGTTTCAGGAGAGAATGGCAGTAGCATTTCCATGTTGTTGTTTTATGGACTTTGGAAAATGGCCGAGGATCTTGTTCAAGTGCAATTATTGCCTATTAAAAATCCATGTTCATGTGTGGTATATAATTTTTTCTGTTTTGCACACACGGAAGTTTTAATCCTAGCAGCTAGCTTGCTTCCTTCAAGTCGTGTGAGATTCCCTTGCCTTTGGAATCGGGGTCTAAATAATCATCATTGTCCAGAACAAACTAGAGATGAAAGGGGTGTGTGGAATAAATAATTATTAGTGAATCTTCCTGAAAAAATAGAGAACAAGGAAAGTGCGTGATTGAATTGCATTTGTTCGAAAAAACAAAAGAAACAAAACTATCCTTTTAGACCTTCCTTGCATTGGTCACTTGGGAATATTCTTTTTGCAAAAACCAAGAATCTATCTTTGCATTCATTTTTCTCATTTACTTTAAGCTTTTAATCTTCCGCAAGGGAGCTACTGGATCAAGGTCTCAAGTGGATTAATTAGCTCCAAGTTCATTGCAAAAGGGAATAAAGGGTTCCACCCAATTTTGAATTATTTCTTTCCAGCCCACTGGTCTTTGGAGTCTTGTAATGTCCTCATTAAAAATGTTGTTCCCAATGCACATTTTAATATTCAAAGGGCGTGTATTCTGAAGGTAGAGAGTTTTGACTGGTTAGACATTCTGCTGGACAGCAACTTTGATTTCTTGTGGTGATTAGGTGGAATTCAGTGGCAGTGGTAGAAGGTGTGAAGCCATCCAAAGCTCATGTAAATACAAAGATCTGGTTGAGCTTGTTTCTGCAGTGGCCATGGGATTATTTTACAGTTGTCGCAGTGCATTCCGCCTCCTTCGTTAACGTCAAAAATCACCATTTGATGAATTTGTTGTGATTGGTTTCAGATTTAATTGAAACCCAATCCGAATTTGGAATTGGGCTCAAGTGGGTGTTGGGAATAAGCTTTAAGTAAGGATTTTTATGAAACTCCTGGTTTTGATTTAGATCCTGAAGGGCTTAAGTTGGCCCTTTGCGACTTCAATTTTGTGCAAATTTTGCCTTGTCTAAATTGGATTTATTTCTTCATAAAAATTGAAGAACACACTTTTTAGCTGACGGTGATTTTGTTCCCCTGTAATTATGAAAGAAGATTCATTGACAGTAGCAAACGACTAGAGACTTTGAGACCTGTGCTTGAGACTGGATTTTTAGCATTATTTGGGCTTGTAATAAAACTTAAAAGCACTAAACGCAGGAGGCTGGGCGAGAAAAGCCCTTGAGTCGAAAGAGTAATTTGAACTTAAATATTATGATTTTTGCAACAGATGATTAGGCATTCCATTTACATTTAAGGAAACTCGGCTTTTAATATAATTTCGTTAAGTGCGCGGTGGCTAAATCGCCAAATGGACGCCAAAGTGCCAAAGAGCCAACCAAAGTCCATTTGAGACTGTTGAAATAAAATGGCCGCATGGAAGTGGCCATTTCCCAACTTTTTAGACTTTGTCTTGTGCTCATCATCAACTAGGAAGTAACATGAGTTATCGTCAAATCGTTTTATGACGAGTAATAAACCACAAAGAATTGAAGGACTTGGGAATTCCGTTGAATTCCCTTATGAATGAAGGGCAGGACTTAATAACAGGCACTAAGGAGTCTCTCTGTGTGAAACAATGTCGGTGTTAATCACGTTTTGAAAAAGAACAAATGAGCTCTGAAGTTTGACTTCAGGGAATTTTCCCATTGCCCTTTAGACTCTCATTTGCTTTGCAAATCCTTCCAACATTTAATAATCANTCTCATTTGCTTCGCAAATCCTTCCAACATTTAATAATCATTACAAAATCATCACAAAAGGTCGTCACTTTGTTCATCTTGCAATTTTCAACCTTGTTTACATTGGAGCAACAAGAGCGAGGACGGGGCTTTTGACTAATAAACAAACCCGAATAAATAATGATCTCGGAGGAGCCGGAGTAGCTCCTTGGCTTGATGCATAATGTGTGATTTAACGAATCATTTTAGTCTTTTGATTGGCCAATGATTTTAGGTTTCTTGATTGATCTTTGTCGGTGGTAAGCAAGGCCTTCTAATCACCGATTATTGAGCCCCTTTCTTTCTTTATTTTCAAGTATAATTACAATTGGCAGAGAGATTTATATCCCAACCACTTTTGATATTGGATTTGCACTTTTAATTGGTTTTCCGGTTTATTCCATTCTTTTAAAGACTTGCAATTTGTACATTTTTTAACTCTTTGATTAGACAAGCGGAGAATTTTATTCAATTACTTTTTGGGAGATCGAAGATCTAAAGGGGAGAAAAGGAAAGGGTAGTAATTTGGGAAATCTCTTGACTCTTGAGGCTTTTGCATTTTAGCCTCTTCTACTAAAGTCCAACATATTTCATCTGGTCTTTTTGAAGGATCGGAACATATGTTTGAACGTGTATCTTCGCTCTTCATCTGTTGTCTTCCAGGTTCCCACGCTAAGGAGATCTCAAGGAAGCCGATTAGGCTCCTTGGAAATGGCCCTTCCAGTAGCTTTAACGTACGAATGTGGTTAAATCACATGTGTTTTGGTAGTCGTGGTGGTACCAAAGTGTCAGGGAAATCAGGGCTTCAGAGTATACCAGGCTTCATTGAAGCTCCTTCACTGGACGAGATTTCATGGAATCTACGACAGGCTTTTTATGACTCGGTGAAAAAAATATGCACAGATCCAGTTGTCTTACAAGATGAGAGGTTAAATTAAAGA
The DNA here is from genome assembly GCA_009869845.1 of Pseudachorutes palmiensis. Taxonomy (NCBI): domain Eukaryota; kingdom Metazoa; phylum Arthropoda; class Collembola; order Poduromorpha; family Neanuridae; genus Pseudachorutes; species Pseudachorutes palmiensis. The sequence continues at coordinate 15,783 of VNWY01000294.1, forward strand.
TTTTAAAATTCTGAGGATACTAAACTACCCCTGGTTGGAATTCTAGAGAAAATACCATTCCGTCAAGATGTGGAAACCACAAAGAGTCTCTCGGGTTTCCTTTTATTGTTTTTTTTTATTCCATCATCATGTATAGCAGTTAAAAGGTCAAATTTTTACGCACTGAAGAGAATTGCTCAAGAAACGATGTGACTCCCAAATCCATTTTTTTTTCGAAATTGTCATGAAGTGTAAATTGTTTTTAAGGAAATGATTGAAATTGATTCATTTTTTTTTTCAGATCGATAAATCTTCCAAAGGGGACAAGGACGATGATGCCAAGAGTTCTCGAGATCGTGAGGAACATGGATTTCGTGGTAAGGATTTGATCTTCAGGACAATGAAAGAAATTAATCAAAGTGAACGCGAAGATTGTGCTGAGGGTCTTTTGTTATTATTGAGCGTCCTTACTCCTCTGTCCGGTGACAGGGTCTTAATTAGGCTTGAAGTGTTTCAAACAACTAATTGGACCTATTATTCACACGATCGATTCTAACCACTCGTCAATGAGTCTTCTCCGTTATCATTTTTAAGTTCAAAGCCATTCACCATTTTCAGGACATTTTCACAGTGTATAAGTCTTTTGGCAAAGTTTGTTCTTTTTGCATTTTGGATTCTTGGATTTGGAGAATTAATGCAGTCGCTAAAACTCTATTTTTGTATTGTAGGTACGCTGCTCCAATCGTTTCCGGCTTTGTCAAACAGTAATTCCAGTCCCAACGTCACCCCAACGGACACCGTCGCCCCTGCAGCTGAAGAAGAGGAATTTTTACTCGATGAAAACTAAATCACCCACTGACGATAATTATTGAACTCACGAACACAATTGCCTTAACTGTAAATTAAGAATCCAAAAGGGTGCTTTCTCCACTTTCACCCTCGTCTTTAGCGTGTGTGTAAGAATCCATTTTCCATTCTTACTCTCGTACATTTTCTCACTGTTGAGTAGATCTCGACCTCGGAGTAATACGTAATATTTTTCAAGCCTACGATAACTCAGGTTAAGCAGTATCGCAGGCTTTAGAGTTTAATTTCTACAATTTAAGTGATCCAGTTATCGCCATTGTTTTTCTCGGTGCAAATCTCCGGTCTGTATTTCATTAGCCAAAATTCGGAACTTTGTGTTAGGAAACATGAGTGAAAGATGACTTCCTCGTATAAGCCCTTAAAAGCCCTTAGCTTCGCTTCTTATTAATTACAAGCTTCGGGAATCGTTTAGGGCAAGTGTACCCTTAAGGTGCTTCTTTGGAATATTTTGGCCTTATGGCAATATGTCAACCAAAGGTCCCTGGTGTTCCAAAAATAAATTAATTTACTCATTTTCGTGAAAACTTGTGTAAATTGTTTCAGATTTGCCCTTTGTTATAAGGTTGAATTGGGTGTGAGATTTAAGGAATTACAAACACTTGTGGGGTAGACGGTTTCTAGGTTTTGAGGGCTGGTTTAGACGCCATTTTTTCACGTTAGTCCACAGCGTAGTTATAGATTTGTGGCAGCTGTAGTGAAGGAGATGTCTCAATTTTTGCTAGATTTTCTTTATGGTTTTTTGTCTATTAAATCCATAATGAGCTCTTTGCATGTTTAAAAAGATTTTTTCCCTTCTCACGCTTTAAATTATTGATGTCCGAGTTTTCATCCTTTTCCTGAATATTTTCTTATTTTTTTAGCTTTAAATTATGCTTAAGAATAGGAAGGCACGAATTTGGCAAAATCCTAAAATGGCAGATGTCCCGGGAAGTCCCGTGTGTGACGAAGATTCGCAGATGACGAAACGGGTAAAAATTTTGAATCATCACATCATCCTTCCTGCCAGATTCTTAGATTGAAATACAAACCCAATTAAACCTCATTTTGAAGTGGCGACATTGATGTCGCCTCTTCATAAATACAAGGTTTAAATTGAGTTTTCAAGAATTACGGTTTGTAAAGACGCATTGGTGCGTGTCACAAAAACCAAAATGGACTTTTGTGAATTCCGTACTTCCAAATTGGTAAATTCTAGAGCGGAAGGAATGATGAGGTTTTGATTCCTGCGACAGTTCAATGTCCGCAAGAATCACGATCAAAGGGACACGTAGGCACTTGAGTGTCTACGATTTGTGGTAAATTTCTGTAAAATGGTAAAACACACGCATCTTATTTTGGGAGGTAACTCGCCAATGACAGCCAAGCATTTATTCTTTTCACCCGCAAACCTTCTTGAGGACTCAATTTACTCAAAGAAATTAGACTCTTCTTCCCAGCCTAGGCTTCACTAATGCTTTCCTTATGAAGGATTACCTAATACTCAACATTAATAATGATGAGAGCTAATTTTCTTCAAGAAAGAAGAGCCTTAACTACACAAATTACTTTTCCGCTTGCATGCAGAAAGGTGATCACCGCCACAGTCACAGCCGTCGACATTCGTACATCAACCTCTCATGTCGTGTGTGGGAGTAATTCAGAATCAATTGTTCTTAAATTGGTTCTTTGATTGGAAACAATTCTCATCAACATGTGCGAGTATGTGCGATTTCCCATTTTTTGCAAATTGATTGCAAAATTAGCAACTATTGGATAAAAACAGCCTTTTAGTTAGTGACGATCCGATAAGATTTTAGAGTGAAAGTTCACAATCGGTGATTTTACGGGAAAAAATATCATAGATTAATAGTTGGAAAGAGCAGGTAATTTACCCATTGTTTTTATGCCAAAAATTGATTTTTGCAAATTGATTGCAAATTAGCAACTATTGGATAAAAACAGCCTTAGTTAGTGATAAGATTTTTGAGTGAAAGTTCACAATCGGTGATTTTACGGGAAAAAATATCATAGATTAATAGTTGGAAAGAGCAGGTAATTTACCCATTGTTTTTATGCCAAAAATTGGCAATGAATAAAACATGACAATATAAAAAAAATCGGATAAAACCGGAGAGTCAAAGGTTGCAACCGTTTGGTAATTTTTTTAATAATCCTCGGAAGAAATCAAAGTTCCAGTTTTGTATCATGTCTAATCTGATTCTAATTGTTCTTTTAATTTTAATTAATTCTTCATTTGCATGATTCCCCACTCCCTGTTTTCTCCTGCTCGTGGATGATTGTCATTTCCTACGCATTAGAATTTTATTAATTGTCAAAACCCCGTCTGATGATCAAAATGTAGAAAAAAGTGTTCATTTTTTTTGTCTTTTTGTTCCTTATGGCTCATTGGTTCCAGCCTTATTCCTCTGCAAAGATGAGCAATCTAAAGTGACTTAAGACGACTGCCGTTTTTTGTTGTTGACTGTGTGTTGTAAGTTTAAAGAAATTTGAGCAGAAAACCCCTTAGTAAAAGCGTAACATGGCCTGAGATTACCTTTGTAAGACAATACAGAGGTTGTGGTGGGATCCATGTGTGTGGATCTCCAATTCCATCATGCTGCGGGAGCTGTGCCACCACCACCGCCGCAGCCCACGACGTGGGAGCGTCGTCCAAAAAAGTTCCCACTTGCTCCCGCTCCTCCAAAAGCCAAAGTCATCCGCTGTCCTTTTCGCAAAAATATCAATTTTTTCTTGTCCCTATTTAGTCCTCAAACCCAAAAACAAACTTTGTTTACACCAAACCTTAAAGCTCTGAATGATCTTTAATCTTAAAAGCCAAAGTGCAACTTTCACCAAAGGAAAAGAAAACTTTCACCGCCACTTCCTCCATGTGGAGAAAAGAGTCCCGGCATCCACTTAAAAGTGCCTAGTTGGAAAAACTTGTCCAAATTGTTTCTTTCAATTAAACCAAAGCTGTGATTTACTACTTGTTCGGGCTAAGGAAATAATCATGTACCCTTGGATTAGGGACGCTGCTGCTGCAGCGGCAGCGGCCGCTGTTGGTTTCACTAGTCCACACCATCATCCCTTTCATCATCACCATCACCAGCAATTGGTGCCTAATAATAACCACAACAATCAACAGCCTCAGCATCTCATTTCCGGTATGAATGGGAAACAAGGTGAGAATGGATACCATCACAATCCACTCCCGCTTCATCAGCATCAGTCAAATTCAATCAACGATTGCATGATGGCATTGGATTATGTCCATTCAAAGGTAAGTGAAAGCAAACTTTCTCTCCCTTTCTCTCCCACAAAACCATCTCAATACAACAGGTTGAAATCATGAAATAAAAGATAAAACTGAGACTGCAAAACTCCAAATTCTCAGGCTCTCACATTTCTCAACTTTCCCCTGGAGGTCAAACTTTTAATTAGGAAACTTTTGGCAGTTGATTCCTAGTCAAAATTCTAAACGGCAAGATCATTAGCAACTTTTTTTTAGTGTGATTTCGGACCTTTAGGGTAAAAACGCGCTGGTATCAAATCCATTTTGTCTCTGACCTGTCAACTCTTACTCTCCGCCTTTTGCAAAGCGGTTGTCGCCCTTGATGTCTTTTCCAGACTCAGCTGGATCGCTGATGACCATTTTGGTCCAGTGCTTTTACTTGGACCGAAGTTCAATTAATCAACGGATTGATCGGAAGTTGGATGGTGTTCTGTCATCCGTATTTGAAAAAGAGCACAAAGGAAGGGGAGGACGATGAATAATTCTAGTTTCTTTGGGCTTTCACTCCCACTGAAAAAGAGACTTGACACATCTCCGCGTCTTTTTGTTACCTCCTCTCATGCACTGTTTTTGAGTTAGATGAATGTGTACTTTTCTGACGACCAAGTGAAAGCAGGAGGACAGTGGAGGGTAAATGACTTTCCCCATTGGGGATGATGAAAATGGGAAGAGTGATTATGGTGTGCTGGATTGATTAGAGTGTCCGAACGAGGGATGAAAGAATTGTCCCTGGCAGTCTCAATGTGATTGATCTTTCAGACAACTTTCCTTTCCATCCTCGCTAATGTCCAAAAGGACTAAAATGGACATCACCAGAGGAGTCAAGCTATTTATCAACGCATCACTTTTCACTTGTTTTCAAACACATACTCGGAAACACTGAAGTAAAACTGAAGTATAAACTGAACTAAAACTGACGTAAAAATTTTTGAGCAATTTCTGAGTGTATAAAGTTTTATCCGGCACTAAGGCCAAGCATGATTGTTAAAATTAGCTCTGAATTTCCAACTTTTGATCCCTGCCTTCGATTTGCAAAAATAAAGTCATATTTGCAACAATGGGAACAAAGTTTTTTTTTTCATAAAAACGTTCAATTAGGATTACAAAAGTCAGCGTGGGTCGATCTGTATTTAGTTAAATTCGCCAACAACGACTGTCAGTTAGCCTACCTGTCTTGAATAATTAATTTTTCACACGCCTATCCCCCGCATAACACATTAGCAAACTACCCATCGTGTGTTTGACTTCCAAGGTCATCACCGTGACTGACGTCGATCACGTGAGAAATGAACACTTTGGAATGGGAAAACAAGACACGCTGTGGATTTGGATTTAAGCAATCACTCCTGCTCAATCTGGACACTGCTCTTAATGAAGGGCGGTTTGGTTAATGGACTTTTAGGATATGAGCTTTAATTGGTGGTTCTGTGCGAAACAAGAATTTAGGAGGCTTAGTTTTTATCTAAATGGGAATTGTTTCTCGGGTATCAGATGATGGATACGCTTTGACGAGCAAAAGCGATGAGCCCACTGAGGGGAAAGTGCATTAGAATTTTTCAGAACAAGTCATTTTCTTTGCCAAAAACAAAACAGAGGATGGAGGGAAAAGAAAGTATAGAACAGAAGAAAAAAAGTCCCACTTCCGCCTCTTCTCGCCCTTCTGACTTTCTCCCAAAGACGACCCACTGGGGTGAGCTCTGCTTTCACTTTGATCATTCCACAAACTAAACTTTCATCCACTGCGAGATGCTCCAGTGGATCAGTCACGTGGAAGCAAGGCAAAGTGGACTACTACCCGGATTCCAGAATAAGTCATTTCGACAGACTGGCGCCGGGCATTTTTTATTCTGCCCTTGCTCCATCCTCACGCATTTCAATCTCACAACTTTCACTCATCAGTTTCACTTTGGCAAAGGAAGAAACGCTTCAAGCGTGTGACCTCTGGAGTCCAGTACGGACCACAGAATTTGACAAATTGCGAATCCAAAAGAAGTGGGAGAAAATCGGGAACTGTAACGATTGTAACTGCCTGAGTACGGCTTTGAAGTTTGCAGTTTGCAAAAAATTTTAGCTAAAATGTCTCTTTCTTCTTGACATCTGGGGGAGATGATAGGAGCTTACTGATCCAAATATTTATCGCTTTCTTAAGATACACATAGAAAACGCTGATCTAATTTTGTGTCTTCTATAGATCAGGAGGGTGTCATTAGATGACAATTTTTTTTTCTTTAGCTTTTGTCTCCTGAAATAGAGAAAATATGAGACTTCCGGTCATCACGTGCAGTCACTTATCTCCGCTCCGGTGGTTTCATAATAGTCGTTGTTTCCCCATGTTCATGTAATTTTCATCCATCGCTTGGCCATGGTGGTCCAAAAAATGTCCATGTAGCAGTTGCATTTCTAAGCTCAGCGGTTCAGTGGCAGCAGCAGTTCAGGTTTACAAGTTAGAAGCGTAGTGAATTCTTTTTGGACGCGGAGCTAATCCATCTTCGTCAAAAACAAATGTGACCAACAACCAAGGAAAACGTCGTGGTTGATTTTGATTCTGTTCGGACAACCCTTTGAGCCGCATAAAATCGGGGTAGAGTCATAAAGCGCCTACGCGGTGGATTTTTACGAGCATTGATTGGAAATTGGGTCGAATGATATTTTGCAATTGGATCTTTTTGGTAAATGGAGAGAAGAGCCAAACCGCCGCACCGCAAACGATTTGCACAGATGAGGCTAATCTCTTTTGCTTGTTTCCATCTTTCCTTCCAAAGATGCAAAGTGAGAAATCACGGCGGTGTGGTTAGACAAGGGGAATTATAATTTTAAAAGATTGATTACACTCCCCCTTCGTTTGACGTGGAAGTTTTCTCAAGGATTTTCATACTTTGCAACAACTGGATAATTTTTTATACAGAACCATTTAAAGTAATGAAGGGAGGTCATGTAATTTGTTCCCTTCCAAACTAAAAGGATTCTCTTTGGTGCATATTAAAACTATCGCCGTGGCCCTTCATCGCAGACACCGTGGAAGACAAATTGGTCCAACAGCGTCATGGCGCCACCTCAATTTGAGCAAAACCAATGCCACCACTCTGCCCATTAAAAATCAGACATCAAAGTAATCCGATTTTCAGCCTTTCATTAACTCCAGATTTTGAATCTTGTCATACATCCATTCCGTCCAATTTTATTCAAACAGGAAATTGAATGAGACTTTCATCGTCAAAGATGACTTGGTTTGCCTCCATCTTAGGAGTTCAAAAGGTCTCCACTGTAAACAAATTAGGAGTTCATGAGCTGTCATTTGATGACAAAGTTAGGAAAATGAACCAATGGGAAGACCCCAAATCCTCATCATCACAAACCCATGTAATCGGTTGAACAATGAAGGCAGAAAAAAAACCTGTGAGACTGTGACCATGACCGAATCCGCAAAAGAAATGATAAAGTATATAAAAGAAACGCATTAGCAAGCTAGTAGCTTAATGGGGTAAAAATTCAACTTTTGGTTGCGTAGTGTGTTGAAGGGAATGTGCTCCCAATTTGTTGTAATTAGGAGTTTAATTATCTCCTACCTGGGATTTCCTTTTGCATTTTATTGTTGGTTTTCTTGGTCAGATTTACAAGCAGATTAGCCCTGAGAATGTATTCGGAAAGGAAAAATTCCACTGTAGTTGCCGTGACGTGGACATTGAAACGTTCCGGATGCTTTCCTGATCTCTGAAATTTTAAAATGCTAATGAGCTCTAAAGTCTAAAGGTTGGAGTAACTGAATACAAATCAAGTGACTCCTTTCTCCCCGGATGTCTTTCGGAAAAACCAGTCTGTTCTGGACGCTATAGTTTATGTTGACGTTTCAATTTGATATTCCTTGCAGTCTACAGATTCGATCTCTCATCTTTTGTACAAGTCATCGGGAATCCCATGATTTACGTTTTGCCATTTGAGCCACAAAGGAAGAGCATTCGGCTCTTAAGTGGTCAGCTTACCACTACCAATAAAATGGAGCCCTCCTACTAACATGATCTTGCAAATATTTACACGCAATGCTAAATTGCAACTTTTAAGAAAACACTTGGTCAATGCTTCTCCCATCGTCATTGTTGTCATTCCGGTGTTTCAAACACGAAGCTGACCTCTCCTTTTCTATATTACTCCAGTCATGTAGGCGTTTACTCAAATTAGGAACAATAAAAGATGGTGGTGTCGTGGTGTATATAAAATTATTAAATTCAATTATTTATTCCATTGTGCAAAACAAGGGACAAAAGGGGAGGCGCAAGTGTGCAAATAATACCAGTTTTCGGGGAAATCCCCTCAAAGGATATAGCATATGAGACAATAAAACTAAGATGAGAAACAGCCATTCAGGAAATTAAGGCTTTGCCAATACCTTAAGAACAAGAAAATGATCAGTTTTCAAAGTTACCTGTTTTCTAAATTATGAAGCTGTGCAGCTGCTGCAGCATGGTGAGCAGCAGGTTGGCCATGAGGTTGAACAGCTTGGCATGAAACGAGCATAAAGTTTCTGCCATCTAGATTTGCTTTCTCCTTCAAAAAAACCTAAATTTTGATTCTTCTTTACCAGATGGAACTTTCTCCAACTTTCTCCCGGGATCGCCTATACCCTTCCCACTTGCCACATTTTCTCTGAATTCCTTTCACCTTTCACCATTGTTAAAAACAAGGCAAGTGAACCTTTAGCCCTAGTGGGTTGTGGATATTTGAACTTTCCACTTTCACTTCCTCCCCCATCTTCACTCTGTCGTCCTCCTCCTGTTTTGTCTTGTGTGAATTTTTTCTATCCAGGAACTTTCCATTCCCTTCTTTCTGATTGTGTGTTGGAAGGGGGATTTGGTCTTCCTCGTCGGATTCTCCGAAGAAAACGAACATAAAAAACAGTGAATAAAAATACAACTATAAAAAAACCAAGTGAAGTTTATCACTTTCGCTTCTTTTCTTCTTCACATGGAAATGGAAAGGTAAGGAAGGACGAGAAAGATTCACGTCAACCAGTCTTAAAGGTAGAACCGAGCATAAATCAAGCTAGCCACTTGAGTAATCCTCTTTTCATTTTAATCTAAAGCTCCCCTGAACGTGGATTTGATGATTCCTCAAGATCATGACCTATGCACTCCCCATTGTAAATTATTATTTGCAATACAGTTCATGAAACCCATGTCCCTGAGTAAGTTGACATTTTAAGGAGAATGTTATTGTCATCTCTTAAGATGAGGAGGATTCAGAGGAGTGTTCAGGATTCCTAATTTTTGATCTTGTCTCAAAGGCCATTCCTCTTGGGCTAATTAATTTGCAATGACCTGTCTCCTTTGGACTGGCTACAAGTGACATTTTCAGTTGAATTTATCTCTCTCTTAATTTTATTTGCATACGAAAGAAATTATAACCCATTGCTTTTGCAACAATGTTCTTGAACAAAAGAATTTGCGATATTGCAATCGTATAAACCCCTTTTATGAGCAACAATGATCCTTGTCTTTTCTACCACACCGTAGTCATTTGTAACTCTATCTTAAAGGATGAAAATTGCCATTTTATGTAGCCTTACTTTTCCGGTTTTTGGTAAGAAATTGATTTGAAATTTGATAAGGGGCTTTTACACTCCCTTTGATGTGTCGGCAAATTGTGCTTTATAGGCAAACCCCATTGGTCGAATAAGCTTGGTGCCAAAATCTCAATTAGCCTGCAGCTCCTGTGTCATGTAATTGCGAAAACAATTCTTCCGCACTAATGACTGAATTGGATTCCCATTGTCAAGGTTGTTGGGCGTCATATTTTGCAAAGTCACTTTTTGCAGGGATTCCCCGTCTGAGTGGCACTTGTCTCACCACCGCGTTTCTGTCGGGATAAACAAAAGCCTCTTCAGTTTTTGTATACGTGTAGCCGTGAGGTTGGAATCTTGTATTTCCATCGCTATTCCTTAAGTATTTGAAGCTGAGATTGAAAGCTAAAGGAGATTTGGGTTCCCATTGGATCCCAAGTGTCGATTGATTCGATAAGTTCAGGCTGAAAGGGCCATAATGCTTCTGGTAGATGTTTTAATTCCAAATCGTCTAATCTGGCCCGTCTCCAATTTAAACAAAAGTTCACCCTTGATCCGGGTTCTAAAGGAGTGAGTGAAGGAATGGATTTTCATCAGCATAAGTCCAAATGGAGTTGATAATCATAAACAAAGTGAGGGATAAGGGACCATTAGACACTTTGCCAATCGAATAAATGAGCTAACTGGACTTTCAGGATCTGCCAATCTGATACATTATTAATCAGGAGCAGAAGAAGGCCTTTCAGAGGTGCTAGACCTTTAGTATTGCCTTAAGATTTGCCTATAAGTTTCCTTAGCTCCAAGGCTTTCACCTGAAAAGGTAATGCGGATTAAGCTTTTGAGAGACTTTGACGTATCCAATTCTTCAGGGGAAATGGCTGATTTTAATTAATGGTTTGTGAAGGTTGCGCTTAAGTGGGTGTGTGTGCTTCGCTAAATCCTAAATTCAACTCATTATCAAAGCCTCCTTTTCTGCAAAATTGGCACACTGCCTATTATTATTATTACCATCAAAACCTGGATGATGATGACAAGGGTTTAGATTCATTGGGAAAGAAAGCTGAGAATTTCACAAGGATTATTATATCAACTAAAAGTGAATTACAACTTTGCAATTCCAATTCCAGTGCTACTTCTGGACAAAATTTTATTATTATGCACCTACGCCTCCTCCAGTGTTCAAGCGGAAGAAAATAAACTAAAAGTTCCAATTTCCTGAAAGAAAATATTATGACTAGGAGCAGAAGGGAGAGAGGATTCATTTCGTTGCGTTGTTCCAATGTTTTCTTTTTATTATAAGGCTCTTTCCTTTCCAGTAAGAAAAGGAGACTAGAGGTAATGGAATGTGTATGAAAATAACCAACGAAAGGAGACAATTCACCAAAACGAGGCTGTTTATATTTCCTTTTGGATCTGGGGCTCAGGGAAGTGAAAGCAGGAGAAAAGATGCGATCATGACTTTTTGTTATTCTTATAAAACAAAAGGAATTTGCATGATTTGGCTTTATTCAATAGAAGTTGACGATTTCAAGTTGTTTTCACAACATTAAACAGTCGCATTCTCCTAGAATAAATTGCAAATTCAATACTCTTGTAACTTTAGTTTTCTGAATTTACTAATTCCCGGCTCATAATTTTTCCAAACGGCACCAAAGCTATGTGTTCCGTTTGGATCTCTTTTGAGCTCCCTGAAACGTGATCCTTGAGGACAAGTTCACTTTAGCCCTCGACACGATGGGGACATTTGTTTGTGGTTTTTAGCCGTGTCATTCTTCCCATTTTGAATGCCCTTGAAAGGGCATGTAGTAGAGACCCTTTGAAATGCCTTGGTGATTTTCTCGGTGTGTGTGAAAAGAGGGTTCCAAATCCAGTTCTCGTGAGAGCTCCTTTAGATGATGTTAGCGTCTGGGATCCCTGGATTTTCAGGTGTGCAATGCAATGCGCAACCTGTAGAGAGATTATAAAAGTGCTAAGGAACCTGTCCACTGTCCATTGTTTAATGCACTATGAATATTAGGGATTGCTCTATAGATCCATCAAGCAGGGAAAATTCATGGTTCAGGAGCAGTGTGGAAGTGGTCCACTATCTTCCCGTTTTTATGATCACCATCCCATGCTGAATTTTCTTTTGACTTTGACTACTCCAGTAGAGAGAGTGAGCGTTTACGAGGCACTTGGACAGAGATGTATCTTGTGTTCTCGAAGGGAAAAAATAGATATAAGATCTTTGGAGGGAAGACGTCGAGGGAAGGTTAGTTGTGTGTATCTTCTTTTCCTTCAAGGAAAATTCGAAGCAAAAGCACCTATACAAGAACCAGCTCATGTCTCTATGCCTTGCAAGAACTTTCAGCCTCTCACGCATCCACATGTGAGCTCCGAAAAAAATATAAAAGAAAACTTGAGTCAAAAACAGGACCAAGCGGAGGAGGTATTGCTGAATTTTATCCAATTTTTTGTTGTTGTAACAAGAATTCTACGTTCAGTTTTCTCCCAGACTTTCATTCTGCAAGGAAAAAAGTTTTCACTCTCAAATCCCTGTGTTTTTGCAACAACACAAAAACCTCAGTTGGTCTGTCTCGACGCCGGCTAACTTTTTGCAAAAAGTTTGACACTCAAATTCTGTCAGGAATTCTTCAGTTTAGTTGACGTTGTTTCCCCTTTCACGGCTGCTTTCACTTCCCAAGGTCAATGTCATGACCTTCTGCGGCCTTCTGCTAAATCCGGATGATTCTCACAAAGAGTTGGTGTGCAAATTGGCCAATTGATTGTCCCCAGTGTAGTGTGATTTACATTTGCTCCGCTTCCAATTTCATTAAATCAGAATTTGTTGTGTGGATTTTGTGCCTCCGAGGAAGCATCACCCCGCACGCAGATCATTTTGGATTTTTTTTAATAACACCGTCTACGAAATTTAATTAGGAGTGCCTTTTGACAGTCTGTGGGAGTTTACTTCATGTTTCCATTCTCCGTGATTAGCATAATTGCTTATGGATTGTGTTGCAAATTATACATCATCACAACAACTGGTGTAGGTGGCTTCCCCTATGGTATTTGATACTGGACACAAATCAAGGAAAGTGACTGACAGAACAAGTGTTTCCAAATTACAAACCAAGCCATCAAACTTCCGTCTTGGGAAGGGAATTATAAATTCCCTAAGAAATGCAAATCTTTTATAACTTTGATGATTTTGCAATCAGAATGAAGGTAATGGCAATGGCGACATTGTTGTAATTGTTCGTCTTGTGTTCCGCTTTTTGTGTTTGTCCCCCGGAGAAATCATGATGGAATTATCAACAGAAAAAAACAACGCAGGCAGTGCCCTTCATCATCCTTTTGTGTATCCAACGGATCTAAGGGTCCTTGGCTATGCAGCGGCAGCCGTACAACCGGCCAATGTCCAGGTCATGTCACCGCTGTCACCGAACTCAACACCAACCCCATCACCTTCAACACCTCACAACAACAACTTCAGTAGAAATCTAATTTTCTCAGAGTCCGAGGTGCTTTTTTTGTTTTTTTAATTACATTTTTATGATTCACTTTAAGTATAGTTTGGCAAAGGGACTTTCACTTTTTGTGGGTGAAAGTAGAATGTAAGTTTGGGGAAAGGAGGACACGAGAAGATTACAAAGGAAGGTTTTTCCTTTGGCGGATGACAGCAAGGCAAAAGGCAATTTGGGAATCGGAGGCTAGTACAAGGGAAAGCAAGATTAGGAAATTGATTTTCTCCAATGGAGAAAGCACTTGGGACTTGGCGACTTCAATTTCATCCTCTGTCCCATTTATTTCTACGAGATCTCAGCGTTTTTTAAATATTCAGAAAATTCTAATTTATTCTAACGTTGACGCCATTTGCAAAATTTTGCGGACAGAATGGAACCAATTAACACTTTCCCCAGGTAATGTTGTAGGTATATGTTGAAATGCTGTTGGATTTCATATTGCTGACGCTGACTTGGTTTGAAAATCCGGGTTCCTTTCCCTGTCTCTTTTCCCTTGTATTTGGCAACAGTTCAATTCAATTGAGAATCCTTTTACGGTCGAACGGATTGAAATGTCTTTCCATTTTGAATCTTTGCACTGCTGGGGCTTTGGATTCTGGAAGTGGGGGAGGACGCAGTCTATATTCAGCCTCTGATTACATTTTTCAGAATATTCGACACCGCCTTGCTAATGCGTTTCTGGAGCTTCCACGTTTCTTCCATTCAATCTTACACAGGCTCACCAACACTTTTGCAACTATTTTATGACTCAATTAATGACTTGGAATTGACAAAAATTTACAATCAGCTTTGGTTTTGGAGGAAACAGTTATATTTCCAAAGTCTCTGTGATGTGACATGAATTTATTAAAAACAAGAAACCTCCCAAGGATTTAGTACCCACGTTGATTTTCATTAGAAGGAAATCACGGGAATTTAAAACATGGATTCGTGTTTAAGATTTAAATCCCCATTGAGTGGAATCGCAGAAATCCAGTCCACCAGGGCCTTGTGTTTTCCAAGACTGGAGAATCTGTCAGAAATCCACTACGCATAATATGAATCTTCTGCAGATTAAATCTACACCTCCACTAAATTCATCGTCTGATCTGAATCTATTCCCATTTATTTACTCCAACTGTCAACTGGGGATGCAATGTTGTTGAAAAACGCATCTTGTGTGTACGTACGAGGGCCTGATTTGCCAATTTCCTCCACTCCCTGATGAAATCGGATGATGTTTTCCAAATGGAGCAGACTGCAGAGATAGCATGAGAGTTGAATAATTCCTGTGTTATTATTATGATTCACTTGTACAGAAGGCAGCGGCAGCATTTTTGTGGACAGCCGGAAGCAACAACTCCGCCTCATCATCGTCGGATCATCATCCAAACCACCACCATCAAAGTACTCCTGGGCCTTTGAAAATCGGGAGCCCTGTTAATCCCCGAAGGACTCCGTTGACCGAGGAAAGGCCTGGAAGCATTTCCCCTGCCCCTACGCCTCCAACTCCCCACCAAGATACTTCAGCGTCAGGACAACCGAGTCTCGTTGCTCACCCTCATGCCTCAGTCGCAGGGAATGCTCAGCTAATGCACTGGATGTCGGCTGTAATGGCGGAACACATGAATCATCAAACAAACACGGCCACCGTGGATGGGGTCACGTATGTCTGGAACGGTGCTACGACCACAACAACTCAGGAGGTTGGTCCCTCCCTATATGAAAAGAAATTCTCGAGATTCCCTGATCAATCCTTAAATCCAAAATCGTGTTACATGGTTTTAGCCATTGCCATTTCGCATGCAATTTGGTTTCCAACATTGATTTCGTGAATTCGGGATTTGTGTTTATAAAATGCTACTTGACTACGTCGGAGCATTATTAAGTGTCAGTGCTGTCGGCGGTGGTGTAGTCCGGCCTAGAATGACACGCGAGATTTATGGACAACATCCCACTAGAGTCTTTTGAATATTTTCCACAGTAAATCAGAAACTGGTTGGTTTGTCACCCTTAATTACTTCACCTGTGCTTCCATTGTAATTCTGATGCCGGGGGAATGCCAAATCCAAACCTGTTGTATTGAGAACCCTTATTTCCCAAAAATCACTAATTCCATATCATCCTTAAGGACTAATTGAATGTAACCTTTTCCGATTTCAGGGGAAACTCAACTCACCTGAAAGTCATCATCACAATTCAATTAAATCAGGTCAGAACTTTTCAAATCCGGCATGAGGTCAAAGCCGTTCAAAATTCAATGCTTCTTGATTCAGCCAATTCAACTAGAAATGCAGCTTATCTACTCTTTTATCCTTAGAAATCGACCCCACATCCCCATCACTGGCGAATTCCCTCTACGGTGCACCGCGGTCGAATAATTCAGCGTCTTCAATATCCTCGTCTCCTCCCAGCTCGTCTGGTCTTATCGTTCCTCAGCCCTTGTCCAGTGACACCGGAAATGGGAAACCACCTGCCAGCAATGGAGGCACTGGGAGAAAGTACCAGTGCAAAATGTGCCCTCAGGTTGGTGTAAGTCACAAAATCCTTCTAACGCTCCTTTACTTTCACCAGTAGAGAAAGTCAATGCTCCTGAACCTTGGTTATTAAGCATCGCATGCACATTAAGATGTTACATGTCAATTAAAAATCGCAGTTGCAGGGTTTAAGGAGTGGAAGCTTGTTGGCTCTTAGGATTCAAAGTCATATTTCATCGGAGCCATTAAACTAGTCACAAGTTTACATCTCTTCGAACCCGATTCTAATTGCGTTTATTGACGCGTCGTAACTTCTGGTCTGCGATAATTTTTATTCAAGGAGCATTTTTCAGTCAAACTTAAACTGTGTCCAGTTTGAAAGCCGAACGGCTAAAATTTAAGATTGAAATCCCAAAGTACAAATGGGAATCAGTTTATAATCGTTCCATTCCCTTTGTTGAAGTAAAAGTAATGCAATTTTGGATTTAATTTTATAAATATAATAATGTGAATGCCAGGAAAGACCTTCTCACGCTCGTTCGTTGTTGGCCAAGTGAGTCCTATCGTAATAATAATGAAGCGAGTAGAAATGGTTGAATTCAGAATTTAATTTACTAGTTGCATGCAAAGTGACTTACTAGCCTTTTTTTGATGCTCATGACACACCGTTGTCATCACAGAGCCCAGCAAAACACCAGCATGACCTCCATTCACCCCTACTTATTAAGCGTCCTTCCAATTCGTTATAGAACTCAACAAATCCTCTCTGGCTTCCGTCAAGAAGGCCAATTTGTTCAACTGTTGCTTGCGTTCTTGGCATTAAATTAATGGTCCATTTTTTCAGTTGGTGAAGGAAAGATGAGAGATTGTACAAGCATTATTCAAATGATTGCTTTTTCTATTGTGTGTGCGTGTGACGCTTTAGAAAAAACAATGGTTGACTCTATCGTTAGTGAGAGCATTAATGAAGACTTTGATCATTTTTGAGCAATGCATTGGGATTGAGGGAGTGGTAATGGAGCTATGGGCTTATTGCCAGTAGTTCATGGTAAGATGATGAATTTGGCATTTTTATGGTTATGGGAATTGGTGTTGGTGGATTTTTAGTCCACCTCTTTCATGTTCAGTCCATGATCATTTGTACGAGTTTGTTCCATTTGGGGGCTCATTTTGGGGGATCCGGAAGTAGTTTAGAAGCATTCAGAAGCATCTGAAACAGCATTGAACAAAGAGGTGAAGGGGAAAGGCTTAAGTCATTTTGACACTGGCGTAGCTCCTGGAAATATTTCATTCAAGGGTGACTGGTCATTCCCTACATTTGTCATTCTTTTTCCAGTTTGGAAGTTGCTGGATTATCTCCTGATCAAATGTGGATTTAAGCAGGGACAATAAAATTGTAGGATGGATTCAGAATCTCCACTATAGAGGAGGAGAAGCGTCAAGAATTTCAGATTCAACTGGAATTTCCAACACGTTGAAACTGATTAGCGTAAATACGCCATTTAGATTAACTCCTTGAAAGGTCAGCCTCTGGATGGTCAGAGAAAAAGGTCACTTTAGGTTACGTTTTCAAAGTTTCACCAGCCAAGCTTTATTAGCCGGGAGAAAAGGATTGTTAAGGATTGAAGCGTTTTCGGAGAAAGTTTACTTTCACCGAATTTTTTTTTTTTTGTAATTTTGCTGCAACTTGTGAAAGTTAAAAATGACTGAGATTTATGACTATATCTATAAATCTGGCTGATCAGAGTCATTGCATTGTTTCTAGTGTGAATGAAAGGATGAAACTCATTAGTAAATATTAGCACGGAACTTGTGGAAAATGGCACTAAATGTATAAAGCTCTTGTTAGAATTTCCTGATTAGTATTCTGCACGGGGTTCCCCTCGAACGACAGCATCAACCGAAATTACGACAATGAACTTGAGACTTTCAAATCCTTGTCGGTTCCTTCTTATTATTTTTCTCCTTATTTCTTAAAAACCAGGTTTGGACCAGTCTATGAAGAAAGAAAAGAAAAAGAAGGCGTCTGTGGCCACCGTCGTGGTTTTAGCAATGCCATCATGATGAACCGTTGTATTTTTTACACCTTTGATACCCCCAAAGGACATGTATGACATGGTCAGCAGCGGGTCATGTCATAAAAAATGTACTAATAATATTGTTATAATAACATTTCGGTATTAAATCAAATAGCAAGGGTGGTTGCGAAAAAAAGGAAACCGGTCGGTAACATGATAGTCCAAGGAGAGCCGAATTTCAATCCCAAGACGTTTACGAGGCTCATCAGATTGTTTATATTTCGCAGTAGCCCAACCACTCGGCTCGGCATTCTTTTCGAATTTTTACTACTTCCCAAATTCAAAAATTATTTGTAGTTTTTAAAGGATTTTAGCAAATGAGTTACGTCGGAAGGAATGACAACAATGGCCGCGGTATCTTGTAATATTTGCCTTTTACTATCTTGACGATGAGGAGATGATTTTGGAGGAATTCCTAACCCTTAATTGTCATGATTTAAGAACTTCCTTTGAGTTCTTGCTTGGCCGTAATTTTATATGCAAATTTTTATTTGTAATCGAGTTGGGTGGTTTTCAACAGTTATGACAGGCATCAGACTTCAGAAATTGATTTTCTCCGGACCCGGAAGAAATGTGGTGCAAATCTTTTCAGATCGGGAAGAAGCTTTAGGATTTGAGTTAAACGCCGTTTGGCTTTTTGAGGAAAATTTTTTGCTAAAAAAATCATTATCGCAGGTGTCCATGTTCCATGGAAAATGAAGCCAAATCAGTATATCTAGTTCCAAGCGCAAATTAGCCATTTCTCGGCATTGTCTTTAGTAATCTAGGTGATAGACGGAAACGTCAAAATCTGTATTTTAGAGATGATGATTTATTATTTGAGTTGCGGGATTCAAAGCATGTTTTTTCATCTCTTTTGTTTCTTGGCATGAGGCATTAATCGTGCGGGAGTGTATCCTGTAATTATTATTGTTTCATGTCCCTTCCTACTTTTATATATTAACTTTTACACAAATATTTCCAAGCTTTTCAGGGTCACTCTGGAACTCCTCGCCTTTTCATTACGAATTCCGTCGACGTCCAGCTAAAGGCGTGCTTTGGCGTCTTTTGCTTCACAAAAGCCTAGCTCTGACCGTGAATTTTTATTACAACATCAAAAATCAAAGACGATAGGCTTCTGACATGAGGATGACAAACCAACTGACAAGTTGACCTGCCAGAAACACATTTCCAGAATTTACATTTCAGGAAATTCTAAAGGACTGACACGGTCCTAGAACACCTTCGTGGGCTAATTCGAACGGTGATAACAACACACAAAAAAACAGTCCTGCAATCTGATGGCCTAAAGAGATCTGCTCTCAGTGAGCAACGTTTTTGAGAGTGGCGTCGAAGCTATGAATGGATTCACAATTTTACCCGGGTATTGGCTAACGAAATTGGAGCAGGGCTTTTGAGCCTTTGCCGAAAGGTCCTTGACAAGGGCTGAAAGGGAAAGTGTTTGAAGTAAAGCGGAAGTGATGGATCCTTTGTAATTGATTTAGAAAATCACATTAGAACGTCTTCATTGTCAAATTCACCTTCAGCCATTCCCAGAAGAAAGATGTGTAATTTAATCACCACATGATGATGGCATCGGGAAATCCTTTTGAGCATGAGGTGCGCATTTCGGGGGTACTTTTTCTTCACATTTTTTGTCTCAGGTGTGTGTTTAAGATCCCTTTTCAAAAGTTCAAGACCCTGATTTTTTAAGTATCCCTTTGGTAAAAAATCGGGGAAGCCCTTGTACTTCCGCATACATTATCAATTGAACAAAAAATTACAATTTGAGCGAGAGCGAAGGACGATTCATTGATGATTGCGATTGATTTAAGTGCCACGATAAGTGCCCCTTTGCACTTTTGAAAAATTGATTTTGAACAAAAACTGTATAGGGATGATGCTGCAAATTTTTTTTTCCTATTGAAGATTGGTGTCGCATTTTTTAGAAAGTTTCCAATTTCCGATCTTCCGGGCCCGAGTGTAGTTTTTCGGTATTAGGATTTCTAATTATCATTTGAAAGGAAAAGTGTAAGGCCCAAGGGTACCATATGGTTCCATACTTGTTCAATATTTTTAAAAAAGAGGAAGGGGAAGCAGAGATTTATCTTTTCAAATTTTCTAAACCCAGAAAGCATCCCTGAAATCTTTTTTTGAGCCCGTGGGAACTCGCAGGTTCCCAAAGGAGACTCTCACTTTTAAGTTCTTTTGTTTCACCTGTCCTTGGTCTCGAATGTCCTCATGTACCTATCTATTTCATGTGCCTATCTATGTGACCCGACCTTTAAAAAAGGGACTCTTCAAAATCCTCAATCAGGAAGTAAGAAGTTATGGGAATCCAGGAATTAAAAAAGAGGAGGGGAGGATTGGAAGCATTTTAGCTTCCCAGCTTAACTTGTCTTCCCATATCCCTTTAGAAATCCGGAAGGGACTTCCATGAACCCGGAACCAGGAAATGAAAAGGAGGGCCCTTCTCAGGTGAAAGGGTCGTCAGAGTCAGAATCAAAATCCCAGCACACTGTGATGGCATTTTGTAACAAAACCAAGGGCTCAGGGCTTCCTTTTCTGTCCAAATGGATCTCCGTCCTTTTGTGCTTTGGATTTCCCCTCATGTGATTCCATATTGGATTATTGGTATTCCACACCATTCGTCATCCGATTCGGTCCAGATGGTGGATTAGTTTTTGGCTAGTGGCTACAGTACCCATCACGGACCACTGTGTGAATTTTTTCCCAAAGGTCATGGCCAGAATCATCATTCAGTGTCACTTCATCAGAGGATCTTTCAGGCCTGTGGCCATCACTGCGTCACTCTAAAAGAAATTAGTAGGCGTGGTCCTTATGGAATTATGAGGCTTGATTCTTAAACAGATTTTCAACTTATTTCGCACACGCAAAGGTTTACTGACGGAGTGATTGAAGTGGACCGTTTCGGACGTGTCCAAATGACTATACGTAGGACACGAATGGTCCGGGTCAAGAGTTTATGGCCAAGGAAAGCATCGCACAGCGACCATTGCAAATAAAATACCAGTGGTTGCTATTTAACCTTGTTTCCAGTATAATTCCTAATGGTTTTTGGAAATGTTTCATTTCTGGCATTTTGTCACTGCAATATTGACCCCATGGGTTGACTTGTTCTCTGTCATTTTCCGAAGTTGCTTCATTGTCCTGGCGTGTCCTGAGCTCTTGTGTTAATGAGGAATGGAAAGGTGTATCCTGGGCATGCCATGTTCTAGTCTCTTCGGTCACCACCTGTTGCTGATTAAGGCTGCAGAGGAAGTAGGTGTAATGGGAGCCTAGATGCGAGGATCTAAATGCCAAAGTCTCCCTTTAGTTAAGTTGAATTAATCATAGCTCAGAGCTCACCACTGGATCACCTTCGGTCCTTTGTTCACGAATTCTGAGCCTCAGAGGATGTGCGGAGACGCTTGTTTCCTGTCTCCTCAATTCCCACCTTTATCATGCACTTGTACTACCATTCTAATAAACACCTGTGCTAAATTCACATTTGCAAAAACACCTCTACTTTCACAATTTAATACAAAAACAAATGAAAACTAGAAAAATCCGAAATTAAATTATGAAGAAAAACTGAAAATCATGTCCGAAAAATGTTGGATTTCAACGCCGTACAGAAATTATGGAAACTTTACAACTAAACTTTAATTCCGCCTATAAGTTGAATAAGAAAATTGTGCCCGTTTCTCTTTTGCTTAATTATTTTCATATTAATTTCTAAGGGTCTTTTGGTGTGAAGAAATGGATCATTTAAGCATTAATTTAATTTAGTGTGAGAATCTGCATGGTAGAAACCTGATTTTTTATTTCTCCTAAATACCCCTCCAGTTGTTGTGTTCTTGATCACGATTTTTAGAGTCGAGCGTAGTGGTCAAGTAGCTTCAAGGTGCTCGGGCATTGGTGGAAATTGCCTGAACAAACTGGAATAAATTCATTAATAATAAAACTAGTTTTCTGTCGATATGAAAATACAATGATGGCCAAGTGAGTCCATTATAAACTTCTTAATGGACCAGGTAGATTTTAATGGGCTTGACGTCAATCAGAGGGCCATCAAGTTCCATCCAAGATCCAAACACCAATGAACAAAGTGTCCACTACGAACCACAGAGGTGATGATGAGGGCGTGACAAGGCACAGTTGGCGTCGTAATCTTGACATGTCCACATCAGAAATCATAATTCCATCAATCCAGGCAATAATTACGGAAAATCCATCGGGAATTCTCAAAAAGAAAGTTAAAATTAAGGCCGACGACGCTTCAAAACCACTTCTGAAGACGTTGGACTCGAATCTTGTTATTGAATCTTGGCTTAACTCTTGATTTTAAAGAATTTTTTTTAAAAAAATGACACGACTTTGAACTTATGCAAATCATCAATTCCTTTAGCTTTGTTTCGAGAGTTTTAATTTGATTGGAAATTGAATGATTTTGATGGGAAAAAGTCTGAATATTCTTGAGCGAATTTCATAATGCTTATGATGGTTTTGTTTAGATTTTTTCTATTCTTTTCCCAGAGGGTTTTGTATAGGGCATGAATAAATTCTGTGTGTGTGGAACCTTGAAGATCACTTGGAAAGATGAAGCATAAAGGGAAGGGAGTTCGTAGGGGGATTTCCATATCCTCTGGAGATGTTTCATAGGGGAAGGCGACTAGTCTTGTTGGTCGTATTTGGGGCCATGACTGGCGTCTGTCCAGAGCTATAGATGATTATTGCGTGATGTAGTAAGTTACGTAAGGGGGTTTTCAGCCATAATAAAATCCCCAGTACTACACTAGGTACACCAGCAGCCTGAATAAAGACTGACTAAACAACTGGCCAAGGAGGGATCCGAATTCATAGCCAGTTTTTTCATCCTTATACGCCACACAGAACATCCAATTCCACTTCTGCCCTAGTCCAGGCCTCAAGGAAGACCAAACATTCTCCTACTAACTTACTGATCTTGCTCACGCTTTAAACAAAAAATATTTTAACGTTTTGGCCAGGCGAGTATCGTTTTTTTCAAGATTTTAGAACCACTGATCACTGTAGAGCTAAAAGTGAGGCTTCGCCCAGACCGCGCTGCCGATCAGAAATCTCTATTTTTTACTCACTGTTTTGATTTTTTTCTGCCTCTGTTTTCATAAAAAGTTTTCACTCTCAGTCCGTCTGTTGCAACTGGTGGTGGTGGAGGTCCACAAAACTAATTCTTTGACCTCTTCCACAGCTGTCTTTGACCTCTACAGTGCCTATTCTAACAGTGGTTAATAACAAAGTGATCAAGTCTTTCAATTCAAGCACCACACTTAAGTGTCTTGAAGCAGCAGGAGTTTGGCGGTGGTGTGTATTCTGTGTCACCGGGTCACAAACTCAGCTGAGGTCAGACAATGATCATCCAGGATAGTACAGTGGCTACAAACGGTGTCATGGCCTTGGTTGACCCAAACAGTTTGATCGAAGCCTATAGGACTACGGTAAATGGAAATGGGGAGATTGAAATTACTCCAGATCACAAGGAAGACATTCAGGTAAATGAATAGGTCAAGGGTCAAATTACAAAAGTATCCAACTAATAACCTTAACTACTAGATGCTTTTGGAATACTGGTCAGTGAGCTCAGAAGGAGCCGAGTGTATAGGTAGTAGTTCTAACTTTATACTTTATGTAATGAATTGATTATAAAATGGTTATTTTTCTGCTGGATTAGTGTTTCTGGACAGGTCAAAAGGTTGAGTATAGCACCCATATTCCGTGCTTAGAGTCATGTTCATAAGCTGCTAAACGTCCGTGAATCACGGATCGTGATTGTGTGCCTGTGACTTGGGTGACCTTCATCTTTATAAATGAATTGACTCTCGTTAATACAATGAGGGCTAGATTGATTTCCGCATTGGTTAGACACGGACTAGACTTAACAAAGGATTCTTAACTGCTGACACGTCCAAATTGTAATTGAACTTTTCCTATTTTAAGGTTCAGGGTCATCCGAACTTACAATCATGACGACAGACACTCAAGATCCTAAAACAAAATTTCATTGTCATGGTCTGCACCTCCACACGGCGTCTGCAGCATTACCATTTTTGCCAATTACAACACCTTCACTCTTGTATAATCAAGACTTCATTCATTTCGTCTGCAATCTTTTCATATAATCCACCACATTGTTTTTCTAGCTGGAAAGTACTTGTTGTATTTGCGCATCTTGACTCCATGTGCTGGAAATTGAGTCATTTCTTTGTCTTGAGTTAGTTGATATGAATATTAAATTGTATTGAACTTTTCCTATTTTAAGGTTCAGGGTCATCCGAACTTACAATCATGACGACAGACACTCAAGATCCTAAAACAAAATTTCATTGTCATGGTCTGCGCCTCCACGGCTCCTGCAGTATTACCATTTTTGCCAATTACAACACCTTCACTCTTGTATAATCAAGACTTCATTCATTTCGTCTGCAATCTTTTTTATATAATTCACCACATTGTTTTTCTAGCTGGAAAGTACTTGTTGTATTTGCGCATCTTGACTCCATGTGCTGGAAATTGAGTCATTTCTTTGTCTTGAGTTAGTTGATATGAATATTGATGAAATTGGCAGAGGTGGAAAGGGCGTGGGCGCATCTGGCCTGGAATATTGATTAGCGTAGTATAGTATTGAATATAAAAGGAACAAAGGAGGATGGAGCATTGTTGTGATGATGGTGGATTTGGATCTGCTGGAGTTAGTTGAATGTAGGTAATTATTTCATTGGGTGAAGCCCTCAGAATAATGAAAGTTGAATCTAATCATGATTCATTGTCCATTGTCCGTGTCCAGTTTGATTCCATCTCCATTCCAAAAACCCTACGGACAGGACACACCCTCATGCTGATTCTTACAGCTTTCAAACATCCAGGATCAGACACATGAGGATCCAAAATGCAAAATCAGGATCCAGACTTTTTTCTCCAGTTTTTTGTCCTAAAAAGTTGAGCTTCAAACAGCTGATTTTACACACTAAGGTCAAGTTTTTTTCCCCTTTTGAAAAAAAAAGTTGTCTAAATGTTTGTATCCAAATCTGATTTTCATTGAACGAAAAAACCTAAGAATTGACAATTTAGCTGAAGTCCTGATGCAGTTTCTTGATAATTTTTTTTAGAAATATTTCCAACTGGCGTTTGAAGTTGTTTTTTATGATTTGAGTTTTTCCTGTGAGAATTTCCTAATACCTGGTATTATAAAATGGTTGTGAAGATGATGAGAAATGACCAAACGTAGGTAGTTGAGGTTTACAATGGTGGGATTATTGTACATAAAATATACGTCATGGTGCTCACAATACCATCCACGGTTTAGTCATCTTCTTTGAAAATCTTTGAGTCACTGGATGTTCTCCTAAACCAAAGCTCAAGTGCCTCAAGATTCTCTCAAGATAATTTTGGGAGGATCGTCAAATTACATCTCCTCTGGAAGTGGGCATCATTGGCATCATTATAAAGAGATTGCATTGGATCCTTATCGATTGAAAGCCGTTGTTGTCGTGTAATTTCAATTTTTGGAGGGGGTGATCTAATCGTATTCGAGAGAGGCCATTATTGCGAATTTGTTTTCCAGCTGCCGACGCCGCCAGGACGGAGTGCAAATCCTTTATTTGCATATGGCTCCAGGGTCCGGGCTTTTTGTTTGTCCATGTTGAAATATACAACGGAGCCTTTGGGCATTTAGGCGCTTTGTCCATTGTGACAGATTTATGTTCCCCTTGTTTGTTTTGCAAAGGGAAAGAAATCCCGAATGCAAAGTCTCTCTCTGCTTCTTCGATTTGTCCTCGCCATAGTCCATTTGGCTGTCGTCGTCATGTCCTGTCTGCCACGGTTTCAGCTTTCAAGATGACGATGACTTGACCAGGATCTGTGCTGATTCTGATTCTGATCTGTATAGCAAGCATGAATAGAGCCATATACGAATCCAATCGATGAAGCGTTCATTTGTGATAAGAGTCCAATTATTCCAATGCCAGGGTCTGATTTTTGTAATACCAAGGGTAACTCTTGTCTTGGGATGTAGGAAGGACCCTTTTTCGTCTTTTGTAAAGTTAATTTTTAACTCTAAGGAATGGCGACTGCTGCAGCTTAGTTGCCAGCCGCTGCTCTTGCCTCCTTCCCAACACTTCCAAATGGAAGCCTTGCGTGCAAGCATGACGAAGACAAAGTCAACGAGACGAGGAGAGCTTTCAAGTTGAATGTCGAGGTAACTCGAGGAATACAGGAATTGAATCTCTTCCTTCTCCTCGTAATTCGTCCCTCAGAAACACAAGCCATTAATTGAAAGTGTCAATTATCATCAGGAGTCCTCTACAGTCCTCTGACTGGACGTTAGGAAATGAACTTAAAACACGTACTATGGATGGACCAAAGGAAATTCACAAGATAGCCGCCATTCACTCATTCCTACTTGATTATATTCTTGCAAAATCCTCAAACCTCGATGCATCGTCTCAGCGTCAGTTAACTTTCTCAGTTTTCATAAACTTATGGAATTATGGCATCTTAGGTTCGTGGTATCGCTGTTTTTGTTGAACTTGTTGTCCAGTTTTTAGATTTTTCAGAAATCGAAAGATTTTGTTACAAGTAGGATTTACAAGTAGGCTATTTTCGACTATTGCATGTTAGCCTGGCCATTTTCGCTTTTGAAATAGGACAACAATGATAAGACGCTTGTTTGCTTTCTTCTCTGCTCACTGCCCTCAAATCTAAAAACTTATACTCTTACGTTTATAAGCTTTGGACTGAAATGTTCTCTGGTATAAAATGATTTTTGTAGGACCAATTTTAGACATTATTTATCAATCCAATTTCAGACGTTTGCTCGTTGGTCCGCCTTATCTCCCATTTGGTGGGCACTACTTCATGATTAAAGTGAATAATATAATTTCTTTGTTAGGCCCATTAGGCGCTCGACATCACCAAAGAAGCATGCTTGACTGAAAATTATCGCCATCGGCCTCATAAATGACGAAACTAAAAGGATTTTTTTTAATTACAAAAGAGCACAAAGACTTGTGTGCTGACCACAATGCCAAAAAACGAAGAGAGTTGCGAATCTAAATTTCATATTGGGATCAGTTCATTTTGAAAAAGAATTTTGAATGGCTTGATTGACATTCAAAACATAATTCTGAAGTTGGTAGTTAAATGTGTTTATATCTTAGATTGTATTTGTGTATTTCTTCGTATAAAGTCAATTAATTACTCATTTTTGGGAGTGTTAATGGGACAAGATGGTTTTAGGAGGAGTGATTATATCCTATGTATGTAGATCCTATCTGTTTTCTGTCGTGTCCAAGTTATAAGGAAGACAGGTATAAATCTGAATCTCAAGGTTTTTTGGTCTGATGATGAAAGTGACAGTGGGGGACTATAAGGGATAATGAACAACAATATAATACAAAGGAGGTTGCAAATAATGATAAGTTTAGTGTGCTAATTCCATGCATCCCTATACCCCCTCCCCTCCTATTGTTGTCAGCATCTAAACTACGGAGGAGATCCTTTGGAGATCCTTTGTCTTCCAAGATGATGATCATGGGACCAGGACGAAATGATGATTTCCTAATTTTGTTTTCAAACTCTCTTCCTTCACCTCCTTTCATTATCATGACCACAACCTTGAGACTTTATTATGTCCAAGAAGGAACAGGTACGAACAGTCATCATAGGAATACTTGCAATTTTATGCGCCTTTAGAACCCCTCACAGATCTCAGTGTACTGACTAAATATCCACCTGAGATGTTAAAGGCTCACTCTGGTTCATTAGAAATTGGAATTGATGAACGGCGTGAATATGAAGCAATTACGCAATTCCCTTTCATGACCATCGTGTATTTCTTTAAACGTAGATTTGCTGGAATGACCTTGGGAGTGACGGTGATAAGTTGATTCCATCAATTTTTGGATTAAGTTTTCCCATGATGAATTCGCAAAAGGGAAGGCAGCACGTGAGGGAAGGCGTTGTTCTTAGTAGGCAAATGAAGACGTTATTCTTCCCACGATTGAGGAAAAATGTTGTAATTGTTAACAGTAATTGGTTAGCCGCAGATTTGCCAGCCTTATCTCCCATTCTAATATAGCAATAATCAATGGAAAATTCTCACAATTATAGTAACGCCTCTGTGAAGCTTCATGGGGGGAATGATGGCGCAGAATTTCTGTTTGTGGGCTATGGGATTTTACAATTTGATCTTGTCTCAATTTAATTACGGGTTGCGGCAGGAATTAATAATAAGAGGGTGAAAGGAATTTGTGGATTTGCTCAATGTCAACCGGAAGTTAAGCGAAGGTGACTCGCTACACATGGGAAAATGTCACAAAGTGTGAAATTTCGTTTCTGCACATGCTAGCTGCCATTTGACATTTTAGCGTTCGTCAGCCTGGTACATGAGGTGAATACTCTAGATGAAGCGTTTCTTATTGTATTTAAAAAAAAGTGGATGAAAAACTGGTGTAAACATTTTTTTGTATTGCATCTTCCATTTCCAGGAAAGTGACAATTCCAGGAGGTAGAGCAGATGTTTGGTCCCCCTGATTTGGGTCAACACTACCCGGGATTTAAGTTGATTGGGTACTTGACCCATTTCCGGTTTATGACTTTCCACAATTGATTTTCAACGGAAGAAGGGTTATTGAATTGTTCTGTTCTTGGTATCAGAGTTTTATTTTATTGGATATCTTCTGAAGAAGTGGAGTTAATGACCATCATGACCATCTTGTCTTCCCTTTGATGATTCAGTAGTGCAATATAACAATCGGAAGGGTCCATTGTTCCACCTTCTCTGGAGCCAAATCTTGACATCTGATGGATAGATGTGGGAGGTAGAATGCAAAGTAAGGCAATTAGGAGGCCCTTAAGGGAATATTTAGGACACTGTGGATCACCACAGCTCCACCATAACCAAAGAAAACTCAAAGGAAAACATAATGTTCAGGAAACTCTAAAAAGAAGGGGTTGAAAGAGTCCCTCAAGGCGTGTAGAGACTAAGTCCTCCATTTCTAAGGTACTTGGAGGGGTTTTATTGTACACTCTCCCGGGTTTTGGTCTTAAAGGGTTGGACTTGAGGGTTACTACTTGAAAGCTGAGGGACTTTTAGTTTATATGGTTTAGTGGTGGTGGTACCCTTAGTCATTTGTTTTACCCTTCCCCTATGTCCCTTGTAAAATTTTATACCCCCTAAAGGATATAACATTGGAAATCGGGAGCAGAGTAAGTGTTGATATTCATCTCGGAAGGAACCCTTTTTTAATTCTAAAGAAAACTTCTGCTGGATTTAGAAAAAATACAATGGAGATCATCCCAAGATTTTTATAAGGAAGCGTAGGAAAAGACTCGGGATAGGGAGACAGGTTGGTTTTCATCTTTTTTAGATTAGTTCCCTTCTGGGAAAAGATTTAGAAAAAAGGAATCACGTCAAGGGAAGGATATGATTAATGGGATCTTATTCAATTTGAAAAATCCGTGTTGAGATTTACAATACGAAATCAGGCATTGCCAACCAGAGAGTTTGAACGTACCCACAGAGCTGTGATCTCCAGTTTTCCCCACAAGTGAATCCACTTGTGTTTTCGGTAGGCGTTTTAGTTTTGCAATTTTTAAATTGATTGAATAAGAAATCTCCTGCAAGTCTTGATTTATGATTCCTTTAAGATGTTCATGTTTAATTATGATTTTTAGTCATTTACAATGTTGTTTGGATGCTTGTAATTTGGTTAGATTAACATCAACCATTTGTTCTGTATGGGAATAATTTGTACGCTTTAGTTTAATCCAAACTTGGAAGCAGATGATTAATTACCCTGCGGGATGCACAAAATTTATTTACTAAAAGACCTCAGAATTCTGTACCATGTAACATCTAACATTTAATTAGGATAGTTTTTCTTATGAAAGATTTTTCTCCTTGAAGAAATTACTTGTTGCTTGTCCAGAGCCGTGAACGTCCACGCCAATCCAATGGGCTTATTGCAATTAAATGTTACGAATGTGGCCTTGACTGTTGGGATGCGTGCTATGCTCGAATCTCAAAGATTTTTTGACAAATGAGTTTTGGTTTTGAAATGAAGGGAATTCTTGTAAAATTCTTGTTAATGATTCCTATGATTAGTTTTTCTGTGGGTTGAATATGGTTTGCTAATGATTACTGCTCTATTCACATGAGAGATTGATTGAATTCGCTTATGAAACAGAAACAATGGGATTTTTGCCGATCAGATCAGATCTTTTTTCATTATATAAGATTTGTTAAAGGAATTTTGTATTTTTGATTCCGTGACTGTAAGCTTTAGCAAGCGTCAATTCTTGAGCGATGGTGTTTTAATTGGAATTTTTTTCTTTTTTTGAATTACAGATCTTCACTTCCAAAGCGGATCTACAACTTCACACCCAAATTCACATGAGGGAGGCAAAACCTTATAAATGTTCCCAATGCACGAAAGCATTTGCCAATAGTTCCTACCTCTCCCAACACACGAGAATACACTTGGGTAAGTAATATTGAAAGAGTCACGCACAGATGAGATGAAATGAATTTAATTCAAACAGCATCAGGATTTTAGTTGGGCTCGGGTGCCGGACGGTTTGGAAGAATGCGCGTGTCAAAGTTCAATTTTTGGAAGCATCCCTTCTTGACAAAGTCTGAAGGAAGCCGGTTTTCCTGAGTATTTGTATTGAGGGAATGATAAATTATACTTTTTGGAAGGTTGACGAGACTGTGAGTTAAAAGATGAAATGTCTGGTTGTGAATCCAAATGTGAGCATCTCAAGGAGAGTAATTAGTGAATTATTTACTTGTCAATGATCACTACATTCTGTTCCCGGAAACGTGGCCCATGACTTGTTAAATAAATCAAGGATTTCAATTTGCTAAAAGGCATTTGCAACCGGCACTCCTTCCGCGTTGCAACAAACAGACTTGTAATAAAAGTGCGCTCGATTCTTGGATTTATTTACACTCTGGAGATTATTGCATGCAAGTCTATAAATGGTACTAGGCCATGACTTTTAATCAATGATTTGTACAAATAAATTAGGTCTTGGGAGTGGAAACGATGTGGAAATTGATTTCCTTGTTTTTTTTTTATTTCAGGAATCAAGCCTTACCGATGTGAGATATGTCAACGAAAGTTTACGCAATTATCCCACCTCCAGCAACACATTCGAACGCACACTGGCGACAAACCGTACAAATGCAGGCATCCCGGGTGTAACAAGGCGTTTTCCCAACTATCCAATCTTCAATCTCATTCCCGATGTCACCAAACAGACAAACCGTACAAATGTAACTCCTGCTACAAGTGTTTCGTAGATGAAGCAGCACTCCTGGACCATATTCCGAAGCATAAGGAGTCCAAGCATCTGAAAACCCACATTTGTCACTACTGCGGAAAGTCCTATACTCAAGAAACATACTTAACGAAACACATGCAGAAACATACGGAGAAGGCAGAGAAGAAACTTAATCGCCACAATAAGCATAACAGCAACAATAGTTTCAACAATGAGGCAACAACCAATGGCAATCATCACCATACGAATGGTACGGAGGAATGACGTCCAGCTTGTACTGCAACCGACTGTTGCTCGTATAATAGACGACGCATCTGCTTTAGATTGAATCATCTAACTTTCCCTAACACATATTTGTAGTCGGCGTCGTATTTTGACACCGAATTTTTGTCAAAATCAGACTTTTCTTCGCCACGTGTTTGGCTGTTCTTTGTATTTGTGCCAAAATACTGTCGACATTTCCTTATCTTTCATTTGCCAATAATTCAAGGCTTAATTTCAATAACTTGGCTACCATGAACTTGAATTTTTGCATTATAGACCCTCTTGCCCAATCTTTTGACAAAGTGGTACTTCCCAAAACCTTAGATGAATTGATTTCAAAGTAACAGAAGGAAGTGATGCATCATTCTGTGACTCTGTGCTTACGTATGCTTTCCACTTTGTTGTATTTGCTTTTGGATTTACATGCTGTGAAGATTTCAACTGACCTTGACAATGCGACCTCACGGATCCTGCTGTGGAATTACCTGTAATTTATTAAATTGGGATAGTAAAGTATATATATTTTATAATTTCCAGGAACGAGTAATGCTGGTACTAATCAAGGAGTGAATAATAATCACCAGAATTCCAACAATAACAACGTCCTAACCACTACGGAGATTTACTGGAAAACGGAGCTAGGAGAGAGCAGTCCACCGTCCATGTGCCTACCTGCTGGAGCCCAGTCGACGACGCTGCTTGTCCGTCAAGGGAGCGAAGGACCAGATGATCTTCGGGTAAATAACTTGGGACTCCATCATCCGTCCCAATCTTCAACTCCGACAAATCCTTACGATGCGATTGCAAGTGCCATTGCATCCAAGAATGTCGGTGCTAGTGCTTTCACCCCCATCCAAACGGTACCCTTCCATGTAACTACAAAAATATTAACATCATTTTATTTCTCTCTAATTTCATCTTTTTTATATTTCTTTTCTGAAATCTCCAAAAGCTCCCATAACAATTATTAACCAATCGCCAGTTCGCTCCGTCACGTTCTTCTCTCCGTCGCTCTTCTTCTACTTCTGCCAAAAGGAAATTCAGAGTCGTTAGAAATTAAAAAGTTAAATAAGGCGCACGTGAGTTTTATTATTATGCTCAAACATTTTATTGTTTTGTTCATGGGAATGTGTTCAGACTCACACTCGCATTTTACCATTTCCCAATTCCACGTGCTTTCTTTTCTTGATTAATGACAACTTAAGACTTGTCCCTTTCTTACTTTCCTCGCACTGTCACTGTTTCCACCACCACACACTCTCAGTGTAGCTTTAAACCTGGAAAATCCTTTTGTTTGCTCTCTATGTTGCTTCCTTATGAAAAATGAAACCTTGACTTATAAATTCTTTTGATTCTGAATTTCAGACTGCGATGTTGCAAATCCCTGCAAATATGACGGCTGGAAACACACCTCCCGGCACCCGGACGTATTTGTACGACACCATCACCTTTCAAAAACCAGCTCATCAAATGACAGCAATGGAGATCAAGCCTTCATCCAATGCGTTCCCCAATCAACTAATTTCCTTGCACCAAATCCGAAACTATGCTCATCAACCTTCCATGACACCAGAGCATATTTTGGGCCTCAAGGACAAATAACGGGCAAGAGGTCTGGCTGGACGTCGTCCCTCCTTCCCCACGCCTTCCTGCCAAGATGAACAAGTGGAGAATTATTCACCCAAAGATTAATTTTAAGTTAGGATTTAAGGAGGAGTGATGCCATACATATTTTTACCATGATGAACGAAGGCCTAAACTCTCCATCTTCAGCTCCTGAAATGGTGAAAATGGACATTGGATGTGGACATGACAACTCTTATATACTTAAAATGAAATTCAGCTCTACGAACACGTCTCTTCGAAAGTCTTAATTTACTCAGCAAACTTGAACTCATGTAATTCAATTTATTGCATTTTCCTCCTTATATACTGCGAGTACTCAAAACTTAGTTTTTACAAGAGTTATACCATTGTAATACTTGTGTGTCCATTTACAAAACAACTTACACTTTCGTTTTCTAAAAAATGAATGTTTTGTCACAAAGATTTTAGTGTGAGGGTAGGAAACAGAGGTTAGAACCCTAGAGGTAGGAATTAGGCGCAAATGTAATATGTAAAATGTGATGATTGACAATGATCACAGTCTAGGATTTTAATGAGGTCACTCGCGGGAGCAAAGAAAAAGTGTAAACAGAGGTTAGAACCCTAGAGGTAGGAATTAGGCGCAAATGTAATATGTAAAATGTGATGATTGACAATGATCACAGTCTAGGATTTTAATGAGGTCACTCGCGGGAGCAAAGAAAAGTGTTAATTAACAATTTCCTATGTAAAGTTTTAAATGTAATTATGATTTTTCTAATGTATGCACTTTCTTGAAACCTTGAAATCTTTTACAGCCCTTTTTAAATCCACTTCAAAGTGGATTTCCGAAAAAGGTTCTCTAAAACTCGAATTATTCCTTATTTAGGACAGAAAATTAATTAGAAAATCTACGGAAATATCGAACTGATTGAAATTCACCGGTGTAGCAGAAGCATTAAAAGGTCAAAGCGTAAATGGTGCGTAAATCAAATTCAGTGTTCAGCCTTTCAAAATGTATTTTTCAAATTGGGATTTTTAGTTTCAGACTCTCTGTTAAAATGGCATTTCAGTATTAATCCTTTCCTTGAGTTTCAGGATGGTTTACAATTTCCAAAGAATTGTACAATGGTTATCCAACGGAGGAGAGCGTAGGGACGAAACTGATCTTCAATTTTTAAAATAACTTTGTTCCAATTTAATTTAGTTCTCAGCCAGTCTGGTTGTTAATTAATTAATTATTGCTTTAAAACTTTAGTTTAACACAGGGGAAGAACCTGCAACTGGACTTATTGCATTTTTGTTTGTGTATATCCGACCTTATTTGATTTAACAATCAAAGGTCGGATTGTGTTTAGAAATTTAGTTTAAAATGGCAATATCATTTTCACACTTTGGTATATTTCAGAATATTTTTACTTTGACGGAAATTCTTCAATGAGAACTCCACACAACACTTCTTTCTTCACTTTTCTCATCATTTCGGTGATTTGGTTTCTCGGGTTTAAATGTTTTCAGGGACTGGTTCGCTTCGTTTAGGTTAATTATCACACACGCCTATTGTGAAAGACAGAAAGCTTTACTAAAGTTTATTTAGAAAGGAAAAAGAATTTACAATTAATTTTATAACCGTGTTAATTATTCTATTAATTTACCAAAATTAGCAAAACCTAAGTTGGAAAAGTGTAGAGAAAGGCTGCAAAGTGAAATGAAAAAGTGGCTAATTGTAGGCATAACTCATTGTTCTAATGTTAATAATTCTAAGGGTCGTGTTCGATTATTAAAACAGCTACCAGACGTCAAGCAGACTTAAAAAATTGATCTAAAATTGATTGATTTAAGATTCAAAACGGGGGAGGGTTTGGTTTTTAAAATTTCGATTTTTAGGAAATCGTAGTTTCAATATTTCCTGGTGAAAGCGGGTGAAAGCGGCGCCTTTTTTATGAGAAAATTTTCAGAGGAAATATTGAAATTTCTAATTATTTTTGGAATTTGAACTTTAAGGGGGATGAGGGTTGAGGGTTTTATTGAATATAAAATTCCTTCATTAGTCCTGCAGGATTTCCTTTTGAGTAAATTAGTAATTTAAAGTGAAATTCTTGGAGCGTAATAGAAAGGCATAAATTAGCGTTTCCTTTCTCCTTCTTTAATTCATGAAAGAAAACTAAGAGATTCCTAGGGGAGCACTCGGTCTTTGAGCTTTCTCCTCCCTTGCTTGAAGGGGGAAACTTTTGTGTTTAATTTATAAAAGGGATGGGGGAAGGCTTGGATTTAAAAATGGAGAAAAGAGTCAACAAAATGGAAAGTCTATTGATTTCTGGGAGGAGCTTAAACTTTCCCTTCCATTTTTCATTCCTTTGAGAAACTTCGATGAAGGAAAGCTTTTGAACTTAGATTGACTTTCCCTTGTCGAATCCACTTTCCCCTCCCATGTTTCCCTGTGGCATTTTGTCGTGTTTTCTTTTTATAAAAATGTAAACTCCAAGACGTCCTCCTTTGGCTAGATACTTTTGTAAACTCTCTCCCGGATCCGCCTTTCTCCATTTGAAAGTGTAGTGAAAGGGGTGTATCCTGGTTTCCCCTTGGAAGGAACGTGAAGGAAATTCCATTATGTTCTCAAAGTATGTCAGAAGAGGAGGAGGAGGATGAGAAAATTAAAATTATGTAAATGAAAAACACTTTCACTTTCAGATTTCTCCCAAAGAGGAGACTACCGAGAACTTTCCTTTTCTATTAGATACTTCAAAATGTAATTTCCTGTCTGCCTATCAACTCCCTGGGAAATGGGGTCTCACGAAACTTTAGAGAAAGTAATGACGGCGACGAATTCGTCGAAAAACAGCAGCATCCGAATTTCTTTGGGTCTTTGGTGCTCTTGGCATGTCATGTCTGGAATTCAATTCTGTCCAAATGGGAAACAAATGAAGGGGAGAACCACCTTATATTGCGCAACTTGTCACTTTGGTAAATTGTTGAGAAATTCTTCCTCCCTTGGTAGCTCCATGTCTTGTCCTCACATTAAAATCCCAAATGGAATTATTACGAAATTCAATTTACTTTTCAATTTCACGTGTCAGCCTGACAGGGAACATGTTGAGCAAAGAAGAAAAGTGTCGCTCAACCAAAGGCTCCCCTTGAAGATCAATGGCAGTTGCTTTGTCACTTTCGGATCCTTCAAATAAAGGAATTGCAACACCCACGAAAAGGATTAATTTCGTCTTAATCAAATTCCAAACACTCGACTCTTTAAACTTGAACCTAATTTGATGCAATTCCAATTACAAAAGTCCAATTTTTCATAATTTTACAGCAAAGAAAATCCAAATTGGTTTCCCAAGTTATTTCAAGGCACTTGATGTAGATGGATTACGATTTCAATTAGAAACGTATTTTGAGCTTCTGAGTTTACGAGGAAGGCATTATCCCTGAAAGTAAAAGAAATTTTCCGCTCTACTTTCCCAGCTGGTCGTTACACTTAAAGTTAATTGTTATGCGAAAGGAACAAGGAAATGGAAAGAGTGGCCTGAATTTATATTTGTTTCGGAATATTTTGGTTTCTGAAATCCAGGCTTTCCGGTATAAATTCTTGTTTTTCATTTTGTGCGGAGAAAGTTGGGAGATAAGGGACGTTTCCCTGTGCTCATTTTCCATTAAATTACTTAATGTATGAGGAACCATTATTTTCCTTTAATTACTTTTCCCTTGTTTTTCCTCATTTCCCTGCTCTTCAGAGGGACTTTCCAATGTTAATTCCCGTGCTTGTACCCATTGTAATTACACTCTCGGAATACAGTAGATTATAAATGCAAATAGAATCCTTTCTTCGCATCCTTGGAGGAGCGTTGGATTTGATGATGATAATGTTTCCACGATGCAAAATGGAAATGACTTCTAGAGATTCTCGCAGAATTCCTAATTCCAAACTGGGAAATTGAACATTTGCATTTTCTTCATTAAAGTTAACACCATACTTCACTTCCTCATTTTGTCAAAATGGGCTAGAAAAGTTAACAATCCCTTTTGTTTATTTCATACCAGGAAAGCAGTTTTATTCCAGCCAGAAGGCCGGACTCGCAACGGGGTATGAAACTCAATCAGTCGGAACTCAGACAGAACTATAACACCAGGAATCTGTGACAAGAATCAAGAAAAAAATTTTGACCGGCTTGGAGCTTGGAGCTTGACATTTTTAGAACCAAAACCAGTTTCCTTTTGAATCTGATTTCCCCATTGAGTTGAACAATGAAAAGGAAATTATGGTGAACAATGAAAGATCCAGTTTGAGGCAGGTCTTAAAAATTGGATTGATTTTTAAAGCAACTAAACTTATACTTAGAATCCAACTGTCGGGGGTTATTATTGGGATTTTAACAATGCAGAAGCACGCCATGCATCCTCGTCACAACGCCGCCATTCCTTCGAATACTGGTCGATGGTTTTGAAAAATTTTCGAAACCCCCATCTCCTCCTATATGTCTGTTGCATGCGTTTAATTGTTGTGTCGAATGCTCAAAAAATCAAACATTGAAACATCAATTCTCCGGAGCCTCCTGTCCTGCACGGGCCATGAAACGAGCTTAGTCTAGACTCTTTTAAAACTGACGAAACTGATTATTACTGTCAACACGAGAAGTGTTTGAATATCGTGTGAATAATGGTGATAAAATAACGGTTTGTTGTTTCTCCATCAGTCAAGTTCCGTCTGTGAGAGTTTCCATAATGTTTGTAAACTAAAGAGCTGTTTGGATTGATTCAAAGTGAAAGTTGCTGGTTTTGGAAGATAATGGGTGCTGGAAATACGAAAATTAGGAGGAAGTTTGAATGAGGTGGAGTTTTAGAATAAATATTTTGAAAGGGAAGTGGAGCACAAGTGTCTTTCATCTTTTCTCGGTTTTGTTTCATCATTCCGCAGCTCCTTGTGGGCCTTTAGTGAAAGCACAAGCTGGAGTGAAAGGAAGCCTCGAGACTCAAGTGATAATGAAAGTTCTTCTGCATAATGAGGTGTTCTTTGATGAGTTTTCTGTGAAAGACAATTCTCTGATGAGTTCGTTTCTTATTAAGGAATGATAAAGGATGGGGATGAGGAAACGTTAAAATGGAAATTTTGAACAAAGGCTCCCCGTGTTATTCTCTCATCATCAGCCTTTCCTTTCTTCATCTTCCACTTCAATCTTCTGCTACGGAGATAATGGCCATGGCCTTTCACGGAGTTAATGACACACGTACTTTACTACTTCCCTCTGTAAGGAACCTTTCATTCTCTATCGTCAATTCAAATTCAGAAATTAATTCTGCATTAGCAAAAGCGGATTATGGCCTTTCACGGAGTTAATGACACACGTACTTTACTACTTCCCTCTGTAAGGAACCTTTCATTCTCTATCGTCAATTCAAAATCAGAAATTAATTCTGCATTAGCAAAAGCGGATTCCAAAGATTGTAACTGTAGAGGTGCTCAAATAAGGGTTTTGATATTTATGAATAGCATCTATAAGGATTATGAAGCTCAAGTGAAAAATCAATGTTTCACTTTCTCCTTCATTTTTCCGGTAAAGACGAGCATCTTTTGGTGTTTGTGGAAGAATTCGGGAGCAGAGGAGCATGCGGGTTGGCGAAAGAAATGGAAGACTCCCTTGGAAGAACTCTGGGATTGGAAATTCAAAGACAGGGAAGAAACAGGAGAAAGTTCTACTTTCCCCTCCTCCTGCCATGAGCGCATTCAGGAAAAATGAAACCCGCGAAGAGGGGGAGGGGAGAAAGTCGGCTTCCATTTTCCAAGAAAGAAAGTGCGCTACAAAAATGCGCGCAGAAAAGGTAAGATTACTTTCAATTCCAGTCTTTTCTGCAATCAACGCAGAAGACATAAGTGAAACTGACGTAGAATTTCAACTTCAATTCAAATATTGGATTCTGCCGAATGGCATTGGAATTTGGCAATTTGCAATTTGCAATTCCATTGTGTAAATTGTATTTAAGGTTGTTTAAAATCCGGATTCTTTGTCCTGTGTCCATCCCTGAGAACTGGAAGACTAAATATGCAACATGTGGATTATGAAAGCATTCCGTAAGGTGTGAGTTTGCAATGAATGGGATTGAATGGATGAAGACCAGTTTAGAAACACTCGAGTCCAGACTATCCCGTTGTATGGGAATGCAGATGGATTTTATTTATAGAACGAGATGATCTCCACAAGCACGTAGCTTCGCTCTCATGATCTGGACCCGCACACAACAAGATCAAACACAAAAGATCAAGTTTTGACCTTTTATCAGGGAATGATGGACATTAGATTCATTATGGCCAAATGGACGGGATATTTTTACTTTTTTCAGAAAATAGATTAAACCTTGAACCTAGAACCGTGTGAAACAAAAATTGAAATTTTTGTTGATAATTTTCAATGCTTGAAATCTTGTCCGGTGAGTTTTGGAAGCTTCTCATCATTGATTTAGCACCAGGGCTCTATATGAAAATAGAAAAATTTTGGTCTTGAAAAAGTAAACTTTTTCCGGAGAACAACCGGTTGCGGGCCTTTATGTCTATCATGGCCAATGTCCAGCTTTATTCAACTTTCTCAATTCAATGGAAACCAAGGTTCTCACTAAACCGTTAACTCGTCTTTCATGAAACGATGAATCCTTGAATCCAAAGGCATTGCTCAATAAGATCTAGTTTTTTCATCTTGAACTTTTACCGTTAAGAAACAACTTCCGTCCAGTTTCGGATTGGACGAGACCAGGTCCTTAGAGTCCGCCTTTCCCATTGTATCCAAATGCTTTAGGAAGATTCCAGTTACTCAAGAATTGACCTCAGCCTTTCCCTTAGCTTAAGGATTTTTCCTTTACCCGCAGAATAGGACAAGGATTGCTTCACATTTAGGATTTTTCAAAACTTATTTTTATTCTGGATCTTGACGGCTCTGCTCCTTTAAATCCATTACCAATAGCCAACATTTTTAGTTGATTTCATAAGAAATCTTGGACATTGATTTTTTAAGAGTTTGAACAAAGTGTCATTGAAGGAACCAGTTTCTTGAGCTATCAGTGAAATTGGACTCTAAGTGAATTAGACAAAAACAAAAGGAATTTGTACATATTGTTTATAAAATTGTACATTTTGGAATTCTAAAAATTGAAACTTGATTCATCTGTAACTTTAGAAGAGAGAGATG
>VNWY01000295.1:0-55815 GCA_009869845.1 Pseudachorutes palmiensis
AAGCGGCTGAACTGATTGCTTCGACCAATGAGAATAGTAGTTTTGTTTTCATTTGGAATTATTGCTACAACATGAATTGAAAGCGTTATGTCTAATTGTATGACTCTTGATAAACGAACGTCGAAGTGGAGAATTTTCATGTTAGGTTCTAAACCTTGTTTGGATTCTTTGTAGCCACCAAAAACATAAATGTCCTTTCCATCTGCCACAGCAGAAGCCTCAACCAGTCCAAATGGAAGATACGTAACCACTTCCATGATGTTGTCTTGAATGTCATACCGAATGAGTAAATCCGAATACGTCTTCAAACCTACCGTTCTTCCTCCAATGAGGTAAACGTATTCACCGATGGTTGCTGTAGCAGCATGCGAAGCATTGTAAAGACATTCCTGTACTTCAACTGGCTCTGGACTCCGAGAAAACAATTTGTAACTGGATCGTAGTATTTGTTTTCCATTCATTCCACCAAAGAGGTATACATTTGAGTATTCATCTGTGGCTGCAACCCCACTTGCAACTGGATGAGGGAATTTGGCAACAATTTCCGTAGTGTTTGTCTTCACATTGAAGCGAACGATGTCATCCAATAGTACTTGTTCAGTTGTGCTGATTCCACCAAGAATGTAGATACTATCTAGCCTGTCGTAAACTACGCCTGCACTGTGACGCCCACTGGGAAGGTGACCACATATTTCCACAACCAAATCTTCATTTGCCTTGACGAATTGGATGGTGCAAATAAGAACAATGAACTTTAACGAAAACATTTTCCTCTAAATATTATTAGACTACCTGTAATAATTATTCTAAAAGCTTCTTAAACTAAAACACTTCTTATTAACTATAAAGCTACTCAAAATTGTCAGAAATTCACGACGAAAATCAAAATTGACGGTAAGCAATTTAGTAATGAATATATTTTGACTATATGGCTATAATTTGACCTAGTTTTATCTGGTACTTTAAATAAGTGAAGGACACTCGAGTTGAAATAATCAACTTTAGGTAGATAGCTATCCCTACTTTAATAAATAGTTTGACACACAATTTTATGAAAGAAATGTTTAATTTTATGACAGGACCGAAGGACAAGGCACACACTACATAACGTATGCACATTATCATCGATAATTCTCTAATTTAATTCCGAGGGCAGAAATTAACCTTAATTAAGCAAAACGTGGGGTCCAGGTTCTTCAAATGCAAATATTACTGTAAGTGACTGTAAATGTGTAAATCTTTTTTAAATAATAGCCAAAATTCATTTAAAAATTCGCCTCAGACGGCACCCATAATTCAAAGTAGTGACTTGGTTTAGGTTAGTTGAACTGCTTTGAGCTATTTTAAATTCCTTGTTGAGAACAGGGAAAGTGTTAATTACTTGTGATCGTTGTCTGATTACATGACTCACTTTATTTGTAAGAAAATAATTGGTTTGTTTCCAAAGGGGAGGCTTCAAATCAAAGTGCTTTCCCAAAAGGCCCGTTTCTTATTAGAATTCACGAGATGCTCCTCTTCCAATGCCAGCAGGCTTTCTCAGCCCCTTTCTATCGTAACGCTAAATGGAACCTACGTTGAAACTAACTTGTTCAAGATTTCTTGATTAGAAAACAAACGGAGCTCATCATGTCAAACAACGAACTAACAACGCCTCCAGCTTTGCTAATTGCTCTCGCCTTCATTCTAAAGCGGTAGCACTTCCTCAGTCACAACTACAGTCTATCTTAATTTGCATAATCCCGCATCCTAGCGCACAGCCTCGCTATGCGTTGAATGTTACTATATACTTGATGTAATTAACAAATTCGTCAGTCACTATTCCTTCCAGCTTTTCTAATAAGGATCTTTGCAAACTATCCATCATCCCATTACATGCTGTCAAACCCTGCCGTCTAATTCCAGACCAGGCCAGCCACTACGTTCCCAAGTGGTGAAGAGCAGAATGGCAGGTAGAGGAACGCGGATCCTGAATTTGAGCTCTTCATTTTGAAAATGTTTGGAGTCGAAGGTTGAGTTTGTGGAAAATATTTCCTCTAGCTCCTTCTGTTTGGGACTTGAGAGTTTGAGATCTCGTGAATCCAATATTGGGTCTTAAGTTATGGGCTGATGATGTTGATATGGATGAGAGGCTTTGCGAAGAGGAGAAAGTCGGAGATTAAAAATGTCATTTCTCCGTTTCATCTCCTTTCTCCAGCCAGAAATCATTTTACTAAAGATCAATAACACACAGAGTGCGGAGTAGAGTGAAGATAGAAAAATGTTGAGAAAACTCCTGCCTATCAGGAGCAGTCAACAACCAAGCGATGACCAGGAAAATGTAAAGACCTGACGTCCATAACCAATCATGCTTTCGAAAATTGATATTCCGATGAGAGGATTTTAATGGACCCTGTCCACCACTTTTAAAATATACCGCCCATAAATTTATTCCAAAAAAAGAGACTCTCGCGGCTGGCTCCTTTCACGATATCGCCTTTTCTCAAGTAGCTGCGAAAGTAAAGTAG
The DNA here is from genome assembly GCA_009869845.1 of Pseudachorutes palmiensis. Classification (NCBI taxonomy): domain Eukaryota; kingdom Metazoa; phylum Arthropoda; class Collembola; order Poduromorpha; family Neanuridae; genus Pseudachorutes; species Pseudachorutes palmiensis. Next base: position 2,505 of record VNWY01000295.1, read on the forward strand.
CGACAGAATCTCATTGCACCCCACATTTCAAATTGTACGCTTAATTTGAATGCACACTTTTCGATCGTTTACTTTTCACTGGAGGGCCATTTATCCTAATTTCTTTTTAGCGTCCAGCACTACCAAAGTCATCTTGCATGACAATAGATTCCAATTCCCAGGATTGCGTGGATGACAGATTGTGCTTGGAATAACCCATTGGAAGGAAGCGTTTATTTCCAAAAAGGGAAGTGGGTGGACCTTAATGCAAATCAAAGGAGATGATGATGAAGTGGGTGAAAGGGAAGGAGGGCAACGACGGAAGAGAAAGTGGCCAAAATCCTCTTCGAGAAATTCCATCGTAAGAGCGGTAGGATCGTCCTGGACAAAGTCCCTTTGACAGAGACACATTGTCGCATGAGTGGACTTTCTCCTTATATGAAAAATTGAACTTTTCTTTCTCATGATCCAAGGCGTCCATGCATACGGAAATGAATTCGTAATTCTTCACTGCCCACCCCCCACTCATCGTCCTCGTATCATTCTTCCTCCCCCAGACCGGACAGTATGAGCCGACCAATCAGAAGCAACGACGGGGTTTATATGGCATCGTCATATAAAAGATGAACGCGCATAATTTAAATTAGATGGGACTGAACTTGAGAGTAATGGAATCCTAGTCGACATGGAATTTAGGTGTAATAAAAACTTTGAATTTTAGAGTATAAGACGACGTGAGAAAGAGCCCAAGATGAAAAAGAAATCGATGAAGGAGGAGAGTAGAGCAGTTGTTGTAGAATATGCAGAAGACCTCACTACTTTCTTTGTGTATCTTCAGAAAAAACTTCAAACTTGCCCAAATGAAAGGTACTTGAGCCTCCTTTCGTTGTGCTGTGTCCAGTTAGACTCTTTACAAAGGCGCCCAAGACGGAGAAACCAGACACTTTCTCCAGTCTAAAATCTCATTTCCATTTTAAGTCACATGGCTCAGTGGTTTCTTTTCTCATTTTGCATGTGCGGAGATCCGCTGTACCTTCATTCCCACTTCATCATCCCTTATCATCCGTCCGTAATGGAGAAAATATGGAGGAGTGAAATATTGGACAGGCGGGAAAGCAAGAAAGGGGAAATTCTAATTTCAAATGGAAATAAAACCCCTTGGTCAGCATCGCACTCATATTCAAAATCCTTCATCTTCTCGCCTTCATATTCCAAGACACCAAACGTCGACTTGTCCTGCCACACTGGCATCTAATTTCCTCACGACTGTCCAGTTCTCAGATTTCAATTTAAACTTTTTCACATTTTAATGCTCTACTCACTTCAGATGGCACGTGGACACAAAAGAAATCTCTTCTCCAATTCCCATTTCCGTCTTCATTTGAATTCAAATATACCTGGACAACAAGCAATGAATAGGAAATGAAGGGGCAATTTTTTTTAAAGGGCCGGCGACACATGCTCCTGCATTTTAAATTCCCCCTCGGAGCCTCATTAAGCAACATCCCTATTAACACTTCAAAATTACCGCCTGTTTTACACACCTTATCTGCACCCCCATCTCTTTTGTTTGTGCAAACGCAGCAGCAAGCACTCAGGGATTATCAGCTAAAGTCCGTCGTAGAATATGCAAATGAGGATTGAAAGTTTCCCCGGGAAATCTGAAGGAAACTTGGATTCATACATGAAGGGCTTTAAGGCCTCAAGAGGGTGCGGAGTCCTTTGGAATCCCATTTCACTTCATTGTCCAATCAAGAATTTGCATATTGAGGAGGGTGGTGAATTCAAAGGAAGTTCGGATTGAATGTCGGAACGCGTGCCTTTGGACTTTAGATGGCGATTTCATCATAAACAAAAAGGAATTGAAGCTGCTCCTGCATCTGCCACGAGGACAAGCGATTAGTATCCTTACGTAACAAAACTTATGCAAATGAGGCATATGGGGAAATGAGAGAAGCGGGAAATTCAATTCTAATTCCCATCATCAAGCTCCTCCTTTAAGAGCCGCGAAAGGAAAACTCACAAAGACTTTTCAATAATTGCGGAATTCATGAGCGAAAATTCTGTGGAGAAAGGAGGAGAAAGGCGTGCTGGAGAAAGTAATTCCAGCATGTAAATGGACTCACATCATTTTCTAAATGCAAAACATAGGAGACTTGTGAGTTTGAGGCTTTGAATGGAGAAAATGACTTGTCAAGAGCTCCATTAACTTTCATCCCATAATTTGAATCTCCCGCTTCATTTCCCAGGGTCATTACGACAAGATGCGACTCAAGGGCTTTAATTCTTTAAATTCCACATCATCTTTAGGAAGATGAGCGTGAGAAAGTCAGGAGAATTAAATTGATTTTTCTTGATGGGCTTCTTCTTTCCTCCTGTGCTTTCTGAGTGCGCGCGTGGGATTTAAAAATCCGGCGTTAAATTCGCTGTGAGAGTGTCGAAGTGGGTCAACACTTTTATCCCGAAGGCTGGAAGCTTTTGCATCCGTTTAAAAATTATTATGAAAAATGTGGGCGTAAACTGAATGGAGCTCGGGTGCTTTGTTCTTAAGGATATCCAGCCGAGGTTGGACTTGGGCACTGATTCAAAGGACCAAATTTTTTCACGCCGTGTTTTCCCATCCAATTCTAATGCCCAAGAACATCTGCCATTTAATTACGGTGACTGATGAGTGCTACTTTCAACACAAAAATCCTCCTATTCAAAATCTCAGTCATCGAAAATCTTTCAAAAAATGATCAAAACAAAAGTACCCCCATGCCCCCATAGGGATTTTCAATTCCTATACTTACGCAGGAGGAGATGGTAGCTTTTTGAAAAATTCAAATTCGGGTTAGCAGCTTAATGGAAACCGGTTTACAGCCGGAAAAGAAACAAAAGACGCTGAAAAGGAAACACACATCAAATTTTTATTTAACTAAATATTCAAATCCTCATGTTCATTGAAATTTCTAAATTTTTATGCAAGGGATTCAAAGCACATATCCTGCTGTTTAGAATAAGAAATTCAGCGGCTCCGCAATTTAATCAAATTCACGTTATGGAAAATAACATAATTCCAGAGCACACATAGAAAGTCACTGTTCGCTAATAGACTCCAAAAGCAGCTATTAATTCAAATTTATTTATTTATTCCCCAACCAAATTATCGGTTTAACGGGGAATCCAAGGAATAAGCAAATGGGAAATTGTCAATTTGGATTTATGATTTGTTACATGCTGCGCTACATGTTTCCTTATTAAAGTAAATGATAAAAGCCGCAATTACAAAGTTATATGTTCCAAAATTGTTTGTGTGATGAGCAATTTCCAAAATAATTGCAACCTCAAACCCTCCCCAATTTGGGCCATAATGGTCTATATATTTTTCAAATTAAGCTTAAATACTCGGCAGTATCATTACAGAACTTTTGGATTAAAGTTTCTTGTCGCTTATAATTTATGCATCTCTACGGAAATGTGGTTCTCTGCCTTTGACGTAAGGGGCAGAGTGTATCATCAACTCTAAATGAATTCCCTGCCGTGTCTCTCTAGTGTGTATTTAGTGGTAAGCGCCAGTGGATACGACGGGTGGTTCTGATTTAACCTTGTTAATTGATATGGAACTGAGTTCATAATTCATCCTCATCAGGGAGAATGGACCAATCAAGAGCTTAGCTCATAAAATCCCTTTGAATCCTCTTTTGTTTGTTGAAGGAGAAGATTTTAATGAGGAGGAGTCAAGGGATCATCGCAGTATCTCCAGGAATAGAGTCCTTAATCAACAATCAAAAGAAAGGAATTAATTCTCTCTGCTTCTCGTCATTACTCAAAATGAAGGAAGGAAACAGCAGGGGAGAGGACGGAGGAAGAGAATAATTGAAAAGCATAAATTACATTCATATAGAAAAACGGAGCCATTTAAGACAAGGGAAGGACATGCTGGTAAAGTAGTAACCAGAATCAACGTAGTGTGTGAGAGAGATACACGAAAAACAACTTTCTCTTTCTTGCTTTCTCTCCGCGATTTGATCTGATTCCCTCAAATTCAGTGGAAGAAAAGCCCGACTTCTAATCCATGTTCCTTCCCGGGAGATGACCAATCTAATCCAATCAGCTTAATTGGCCAAACACTCACCTCCATAAGCCCCCTTCATTCTCACTCAAATTGTCAACAAATCCACACATCATTCAAAAAACGCCTCCGTTTCCTCCAGCAGTACTGCATTATACTTTTTGGCCACAGTACGGTGGTAATGAACCAAAGTGATTTCCTCATCCTCATTCGTTTGTATTAGGCTTAATGCCAAAAAGTGCCACGCCTTGGGAAATGATTTCCAGGGAAAGTTGGATGGACGTAGGGCCTGTATCCTTATAGACTTTAATCCCTATAAAAATTATGATCGTCTTTATATCAATTTATCCGTCATCCTTAATGGAGACTTACGTCCTCCCTCGCCTTTTCCCAATCAAACTCAATCCGATTAATAAAAGACGCATCCGCTTCCCCACCCAGGGGCACCCCAGTTAGCCCTAAATAGGCCAAATTCAAACAATGGCGCGGGTGCTTCTTCATCCGTGCCTTCTTCATTGTATAATGCTAATGACTCTTCCGATGATCTTTTCTCCTTCTTCCTTCATGTGTATGGGATAGAGGGATAAAACTGATTTTGAAATTAGACTGGTAATAATGAGTGAATGGCTGAGTGACTGAGCTGAATGGGCCTATCCCTTTCACAGTTTTATAATGGGGGAATAATTAGGCTAGAGTCTGACATTTATTCCAATAATATTTTAACCCCTTGAAATCACGTGGGCACATTGAGATGGCCACATGGAGGCTAATTAATGAATTTTCCACCACCCAGCAACCTCAGGTGGGGTGATGGAATGTGGCTTAATTCAAGGCGTGGGCATGACAGCTCAAATCCTTAATCCCCGTCCATTACTTAAAAGATCAAAACCCAAGATCAGCAGAGCTTTTTGCTCCCTGAGACCTGGACCAGGGTTTTGAAATGAATTATGTTGCCCAGCTAGGTTTAAATGCAGAGTAGAGCACCGGCCAATCCCAGACTTCACGCGCAATAGCAGACTCTGTTGCACTCTACGAAGTGTTGTAATTGTAGGAATTAATTCAAATGGTTAAATCGTGTGGTTGATGAAGTGACTGCGTCTTTGATTTATAGGACCAGTCGAGGGAAAAGCGCGCGCGTAATGAAATAAATCTAAAAAGTAGCGTCGTGAAAACAACCAAAAACTTGATGGCTTCATTTTCTCATAAAAATTAAAATGTAAATACCACTTGTAATTTCTCATATTCCACGTCTATTAATTTAAGATGTCTCTATTAGTCTCCTATATAACCTCGTGATTAGCACTTTTGTTTAATTTGAATCATGCGCATAACTCCTTAAGGTCGTGCTGGGATTCAAAAACCAACATTTAGGCTCACGAATCTTCATTTGATTACCCGGTCGTGCCCTCATCAATAATCCTTCTTGATGAATTTAATTGTGACTGATTGCCTGCACGGTGCGGAAGAATTTGCACGAATTGTAACATTTATTTCTACTGTGAGCATAGTGAATGGGAGGCGGGATTTGTAATGAGATTCAAAAAAATAAGTTTTCTTTTGTAGCCCTTCTGAACAAGGGCTGATGAGCTTAATCGTCTGTGAATCTCCTTGCATTAATCAAACCCTCGAATCCATCATTTGGAGCTAGGATGGAGACGCACCCCTTGACATGACACAGTGCGGTCTGGAGGACACGGGGGTCCTTCCCTCGCCGTCTCCTGTCCATTGTATGTCAGACAGCGACACACACGCTGGAGATCAGCGACAACGAAAGACTCACGACGACACAAATTCTTTCAGATTCATTTCCATTTTGTAAGGCCTTGTCATCGCATCGGGAGACTTTAAGGACTGCCAAAATGGAAATCTTAAAGACGGAATTAATCAGAGATACCTCCATGGCGACTGATTGATTCCATCACCAGATTCAATTTTAAATTGTCTATTCATTCCATCGTGCTTCGTGGTGGCGGATGATTTAAATGAATACTCTGCTCGTATTTGAATGAATGAGTCTGAAACAAGCGTGGTGAATCCCCGCTTAACTCCATTGTTTGTTAGTTGACAATGAATGCATGCGGAGAGAAGAGCATGAAACTTGCATAAATTATGAATTATTCAAATTGCTTTCTTTTGTATTCCACCATGGGACCTTTGACCTGGATTGGAATTCAACTCCCATGCGCACTCGGCCCTTAATCTCACCCTGCCCCTGAATTCATAAAGCCCATTTGTGTAACAATACAGAAAGTTAATGATTAATTACGTGAGTGAAAGCATTCCTTTGATTTCCTCATTTCCCGTTGTTTGTTGGCATCAGAAGTAATTGGATTAGGATTCATTATAAATACGGAACGGAGAGGGAAACTCAAATGATTTCACCACATGAAAGAGACAGACTTTTTTCTCGTTTGCATTGCACATATTCCACAGCCACCAGAGAAAGTTTCCTTTTGATGTTTTCTCTGATGCGAACCCAATTAACGACGAAGAGAAAGGCGCACAGAGCCAGAGATCGATTTCCAAATCAAAATCTTTTTCCTAAAAAACAACAACGGGCCGGGCAAGAGAAAGTCATTTACAATTAGCATACATAGGCATTCCGGAGCTCTATGTTGTTTCTGTTCGGCTGGGAAGTAATCAATGCTCCACTTCGGAAATGATCATCATTAACTGGAGGAAAAGGGAACAGGGAGCCATTACCATTTATCTCGCATGGAATTACAATCCACCTCAATTAATCAAATAACCCGCCCTCTCTTATTTGATCGCCATTAAACTAATTGAATACCTAAACCAAAGAGGCGAAACTGTGAAGAAACGGCATTGAAGTAAGGAGACGCTCTGAGATTTTCTCCATTAATTACGCAATGCTCCACTCTAAACTTTTGTTACGTTCATCTCCTCCCTCCCACCAGGAGAAAGTGATTTGCGCCAAGCGGAGAAAGCAATTAGCATCCGAGAGAAAGTTGGAATTCCCATAGACTACTTTGCACACTCGAGTCTGCGTTGATTAATTAAAGACCCTCCTACTCTTAATTACGCATCACCCCTTTCCTCTGTTTTATGCAAATAGGCGGAGGATTTAAATCCTAGAGGAGAGCCAATGGAAACCAAGCCTTGTAATATATGTCTAATTAAACAAAGCCTGGCGCACACCTGGATAGCTCACTCCAGGACGCCTTCATTTCAAACCATCCCCACTAGCATTTTACAATGGAATTCCTTTGCAGTTGATTAATGAATGCATATGCATTACAAGTGCAGTCTCATCCCTTGTTGGAATTTTCATTGAAGGAGACGCGATCAGATTTCAGGTGAATCCTGACTTGATGAAAGGCTTGGGGTATCTTGAGATCAAGAGGACGAAAAAGAGTCGGTAGAGGAACTAATGATTTATGAAAGTGAAGAAAGTCGATGAGTTTTGGGATGATGATGATGACTTGGCCGTTTGCTTTCTCTTTGTGTCTGCCCCGTTTTCCTGATGTCCGAATATTTTTGTTCCTAAGGAATCGATGGAGGAGAAAGGACAACGGAAATGAAAATATAAAAGAAAAATTCATATATGCATTTACTCCCACCACCTCCGCCCTCCCCAACACCCACTCCCCGGAAGAAAAAACTTTCTCCATCAGACTCCTTTTGTGTTATTCCAAGAAACTAAAAGACAAGCAGACAGTTCAATGACGTACATTTTATTATAATGGCATAAAAATCCTATACATAAAATTGACTAGAATTTGCCTTAATTAGCATTACACCGTTAATTAGGATTTATGTTAATCATGGAATATAAAAATAAATAAATATTTTGGTAATGATGGTCACGTGCTGAGAGTAGAAAGCGAAGGGACTTTTGAAAATTGGGCGCGAGAGCGCGATGAATCACAACTCTACCGCTCGCGAGTGGGTCGGTAGACAGCTGCACCGCGTGTGATTGGTGAATGCAAATCGCTCGTAAGAATCAAGACCCCGCAACATGTCCAGACGACGGAAAACAAGTGACACGCGCTGTGTCTGAACTGGCTTGCAAGTAAATCGACTCGAACAACAACCTGTAAAAGATAAAATCAATTAATTAAACCTATGCAAAAGATAAGTTCAACTCAATAATTAACATTAAAACTTATTAGCCAAACATGACCGGCTCTTTGCCAAAAAAAAAACGAAATCCAAAAGGAACTGGTTATACAACTTTAATGCCTCAAGAAGAGAGCGTTACGATTCCGAGAAGGAAAAGGCCGTAAATGGAATGGAATCGAAGAGTATTTCCAAGTAAAAACTCGACAACCAATTAAGGATACAATGAGTATCCGTTTGCAGTAAACATTTGAGAATTAGGAATTCAGTTTATGCAGTTGCATAATCAGACTGCCTTAATTAAACGAAATTAATTTGAAAAAAAAAAGTTCGATAAGGTCAAAGCCGGCGGAAATCCCACATGATTTCAATGTCATGCTACAAATATTTGCAGGTACCCTGTCATTATATTCAATGCAAATTCGTTAAATTTCCGTTTATAATTATGCATGCTAACTATTAATTAGCGGTGACCTAACGCTTCAGTACCTGTGCTTTGGTCACATCGATGTAGAACAGCTACTACCGGGATCCAAACGACATTGGGCTCAGCCACAAATCCATTATCATTTCCGCTATCATCCAGGTATACTAATCTTGGTTTAGGTGTGTCACATGTCCAGTCATTCAGCTGCTGCACCTGCGCAGAAAAATGCGACATTAAGTATGTTTCAATGACTCACAGGATTTTAGGAATGGGAATTATGAGTCAGAAACGTACCCTTTGATTGAACTCGTGTTCAACTGATTCATTGTGTTGATGTCGTATCCTTCTGGCACGGACAAGGGAGATGGCGAAAAGAACGTAGTAGGCGAAGAGTAGCTTCATATCCAAACGGAGCGGGAACTTTTGACTCGTGGTGAACTAATTGTTTTGTTAATTGTGTGTCTAACCAGGTTGAACTCTGCTCCTGATTGAGTGTCTGAATGGAGCATGACGTCCTTGTTCGGTTGTCTTCTATATATACACTGAGCCATCGTCTTGCCACTAGCACTGTAAAGTAAGGTCCTCAGAAGATGCTCTCAAGACTAAAAGTCGTCGCCAAAAGACTTCTTCAGAGTTCTGAGGAAATATGATAATCAACACGACAAACCCAAAACTCGTTAGGGCAGTTTTTTTTAATTTCTATATTGTTTAACCAGGGAGGCCGCGGCATGGAGGATTACCGTCAGCCTTTACCTTTGGCTGCGGCGACGTCACGTCGTCAAGTTTCCAGCTGCACTTCGTCGTTTGTCTTCCTATGAATCCTCACTTTCGCGAGTTTGATTAAGCAATAAAAAGATGCAAATCCACAATTCCCAAAACTTGACTCCTAATCAGGAGGTCACAACTTGTGACCTCCTTCTCTTTAACTAGGACTCATAGGAGATATAAATATACACGTAGTAAATTAGGGGAACGATTCTAGGAATTGGACCAGGCGGTATACATAATAACAGGGCATGTCTATGATGACGTGGTTTGATGTTTACGATGTTTTACTTGTCAGTTAGTACGTAATGAGGTTTACGTACGTGCGAAAATGATACCGCGTCGGCAAACGAGCTTATAGCTCCGTCTTCTGCAAATCCAGTTGAGTCAATTAACACTTACTACCGGAGCAAAGCTCAATTGTCAGGAAATGAATCACACACTGGATTCTTTTCTAGAAAACTATTCTTCTCCGTATCTTGGGGTTATTGGGTTTGACTGAAATTCTATTAAGCTGGAACAATTGAGCAAAATTGTTCTGGTGAAATGGCAAAAGTTCTGTGAGGCATAAACCTGGTTCTGGGAAGGGGGAATTCTTAATTAGAAAACTAAGCTTAGAGTGGAGGTTGGATTGCATGACGAGAAGCAGTTGTTTCATTTCCTTTTTGCCATAGTGGACTAATTAGAGTTCGTTAATTATGAATGAGAAGGAGCCAGGTGTATTATACTTCAAAGCAGACATCAAGGATACTGGAGTGAGTCCGTTAGAACCAAAGCTTATAATTTAGGAGTGTCATCAATTGTGGAAAAATGCTGCTCTTGGACTACTACTGCTAATCACATGACAGGAAAAATGGCGACTGTCATTCTCTTTCATGAGCAGGAACAGACACAAGAGAGAGCGCAAAGGAAAGGAGACTCAAACAAAATTTAATGATCAATTTATTTTGTGTTTCCTAATAATAAGTTTTGTGGTGGTGGTGGTGGTGGTCCTTGCTCTTCTGTGATTGGTGGATACTTTCTCCTTTCTTTATTGTTGTTGTCTTCTGTCTATTATGGAAAAAGAAAAGGACTTTCCCCACATTGTGTCTGCATTAAAACTTTCTCCATACCCTCATGATAATCATTTTTTCCAGATAGGAAAACGACATAGTTTCCCTTCTTAATTTATTAGAAGGAACTTTCTCCCTTTGTTCCTTTATGACTCTTATCCCTTCATAACTTTAGGAAGAAAATGAGGAATGCACAAGTCCCATTAGACAACACACGAAAGAGGACTAATGGCCACCATAACCCAAGACATTCTCCGTATCAAACACAAATCCTATTAAAAATGCGGACTCTCGTAATGGCATTGGCATAAGCTGAGTAGGATGGGCTCAAGCATGCGCAAGATTTGAGTCACGTGGCTCAGTAGGCCTTATATATGTCTTTACCTAATAATAAACTTTCTCTTTCCTTGTAATTTGTCATTAGGAAAATGCTAATTGGCCGGGTATTGAAGAATGAATGGGGCTACGTTCATTGGCCGCTGGAAAACCTGCTTGTGTACTGGCGCCGCCTGTTCTCATTACTCGGACTTTCGTCGTCATTAAGTTAATCTGAGGGAAATAAAGGGAGCTCATTTCGGGAGAACGGGTTTTTTTGGCTGAATTTTTGTCTATCTCTGACAAGAATTTTTTGTAGGATTAAGTGGAGAAAGTGAGTCTCCTCCTCATTTTGTGTGATCGTAATCAAAGTAATGCGGGCGTGAAGAATCTTATTGGAGAAAGTAGTGGACTGTGGTGGTGGTGTGGTGAAGATAAGGAAAGCATAGGAGATGAGACAGTTGGTTTATTGTAGATCATCAGCCAACGGAAAATGGGAACAGTTTGACTAAACTTTCTCCTCACTGATGATTCCCGTCCTGAATTTCTTTCTTCCTCCACACAGGCACACACCGACTCAGGAATTCACTTTCTCCGTCTTCACTCATTGAATTCGACACACTTGAGGAGTCTCAAGAAACAACACTCATTAAATACTTTCTCCGCTTTCTCCTTGGCAAAAAGGAACTGAGGAGTAATTAAAGGAAGACAGCCACCAACCCTCTTTCTGTGTACACTTCGTCTACTCACAATTAGACACAAGGCACAAGAAATAAACAAAAGAAATCAACCCCCGGGAAAACTCACTCAACCGCACCTCAGCAAAAATATTGAGTGAAACTTATCAACCGGAAGATTTCTTTCTTCGATAGTGTTAGATTATACCTCAGTAAATGGGATTAAAATTCCAGTTCTTTCAGCTCCTGAACCGGTTTTCCAGTTTTATATTGTGGATGGACAATATGTGGATTTAACAATCAAAACTGGGACGATTTTCATTTTATTCTAAAGGGTTTATAATCTAAATAAATTCTTATTCACCAAAATAACTTTTGGCACATTTGTAAAAAACATTGCAAATAGCACAGCTACACAAAAATAAATAATTCCTTGTAATAAAACTAAAATGCACCTTAAAGGCATTGAACCTCATCGCATATAGTCAAGCGCTTTAGGAAGAGTTGCAGAGTATACAAGGTTACAATCAAATAATAATTTGGGTATTCCCCCTTTCTAATACCATTTCCGTATTCGTAAATGGTTCACAAAAGCATGAAAAATCTGAAGCCTTGTAAATGCATTAATAACATACTCCCTGCGTATCATGACAAAGGTTTGTTTGCTTTAGCAATCGCGAGCATTTACATCCTGACTTTCTTTATACAGTCCTTCAAGATCAAGAATTCAGGAACGATGGAATAGCTTGTTCCATTTTAGTGACTTTCTGAAATTCAAATGTAGCTCAAGAATCCCATCAACCTTAAGCACTCCCGGTCAAACACCGAGCAACCAAAAGATGTGACTTCCTCCCTCCTTGTCACTTTGTTAAATTCCTTTCGTTTCCATGTCTTATTAATGGATCTTGGTCTCATCTCCACAGGAGGATCAGTTGAGTCTCTCACGACCCAAGTACAAGTTTGATTTCCCTGGTAGATACGGCCTTTGTCATCCCTGGCTTCCTCCTTGTTGCCTCAAGTTGCTCCGACCCCAGGTGGACTTGGTGGTGTTTTTGGACTCTTCATTAGAATCATCCCCTTCCGCCTTGTCTTTGGAGATGCAAATGAGAGGAAGTGCCGGGATGCCGTGATTGGCCGTAAGCTCTACTTCTTCCCTCCCATTGGAATGTCCCTCGGAACTCTTCTATGCGAGCAGGGTGCTGGTAGAGTTGCATAAGCTTTCAGTTTCCCTAATTAAAACAGAGGCTGGGCTCGGCGTTCTCTGCTGATGAGTCCCCGTTGTTCAGTCGCTTTGAAGCTCCGGATCGCATCTCATCCGAGTGCTGTTTGTACGAGGGAAGAGTCAAGAGAAAGGAGATAATGAACACGTGGTTCATGCGCGTCCTCACAGTCTCCCTCCTTCCCTCCTTCTTCCCTCGTAGTCTGTAATTAATATCCTCAACTCTAATTTAGTCCTCTGACGGAACTCAGCCTGGAGACACACGCACTCCCACAGTCTCCCGGAGCTCACCCTCGGTGACATGTTTACACGGAGCAAAAGTGTCTCCTCTGGAGAAAGTGAGAAAAAACCAAGTTTCTAACCCTGGGTGTTGTTGAGTGAAATCTTAGTAGGACTTCGCCGGAGAAAGTAATTAAGAGCCTCCAAAAGGGATTTCGGCTCGGACCATTTCCTGGGTAGCCTCTCACATTTCATCATCTCCATCATCACACGAGGAAGTTTCAGTGACCGATTCCCACCCCACCCCAGCTGGTGGCCCCGGTGGGACTCCAAAGTGTCCAGATTCATAGGCGCCACCAACTCTCTTTTCCGCTGAGGTTCCACTGATGAGAAATCGATCCCGCCTTGTTTCTCAGCCCTCTTAATAGAAAAACAGGAAAGTTGTAAAGTAGGACGTGAATGGCGTGTTCGGTGTCAGCAGAAAATAAAAGTAAAAACTTTGGAACATTAATTGCTCTGCTGGACTAAAAGGACGGGAACCACCCACCACCCGGAGTCAGTGCAGAGCACAAGGAAAGTTCACGCGACTCCCGGATAACATAAAAGCGCCGGTAAGTTTATAATTTTGAATGCATTCCTCTACTAATATACAAAGTTAAAGTAAATATAGGTAACAAAATTAAAATATATTTCATTGAATTAGTTCATTAATTAATGGTATGGTGAAAGTACCAATTTGGATTTGCATGTGAATAATTGCATTTTGTGAATTTGCTATTGGTGATGACGAGGTGTGCCAAAGTTTATGAAAGGCGGAGACAGTTCCGTCCTCCGTCCAATTCGGAAGTGAGAGAAAGTTGCTTTAAAGTTTTCATTAGAAGAAGGTTCTCCTTTCACTTTCCAGGCTCTGCTCCTGGTGAGAAAGTAAACGGAAATGAAGGAAAGAACAAGAGAGGAGGCAGAAAGGCGGCTGGGTGCGCCGTCGCAATTCATTATCCCCTGCCTTCGTTTTACCCAAAGGCCCCGCATTAATTAGGAAAAGCTTCATGCAAATGTGTGGGGAAAGTCAGGCGAGCTTTCCCTCCCCCGTCGACAGTCGAAGGGCAACTGCGGCCGATCACGGACAAACATCCCCTCCTTCTCATTAACAAAGTTCCTACAACAATTATAAATTACAGGCTTAATTATAATCAAGATTAACGTAATTAGGATCTTCAGTGTGAAAAACTTTGGAGTTTCCTTTGGGGTAAGTTTCAGAATCCACAATTTGAAGCACTGGTAATGGTTTGGTTATAGAGTCATTTGCGGGAATTAAAAATCCTATTGTAATCTCAAATTTTGAGTCCCTTCATAGTCACTTCATAGCAAAGATTCGGGTGATGCACCTTCAAAGCAAGTCCCGTTTCTTCCAAATGTTCACTTTTTTGCGAGGAATCCTCTTTTTCCTTGTGTGTGTGTGTGCAATTTTTATGACCGTATATTTGCTGCGGTTTTCCCCAGTGAAAGTTCCTTGGACATCTCTAGCAAAAAGGAAAGTTCAAAAGAGAACTTTCTCTTCCGCGTATTTTTTTGCACACACTCGCGGGAGGTCAAGGGAGGGAAAATCTTTTTTCAACGCACAACCACACACACAAACAGAAAATTGCATCCAAAGGTTTTCCTTTTTGGCTCCAGCACTTTTCCTAGCCTCATGCTATGGTAGTGTCTCGAAGGGGAACGTCTGTCGGCCAAAAATAAACTTGACATAGTTACGATGTGCGTTCCCGGGTGCACTTGAATGGGATGCACTTTGCCATGCACTCTGTCCAAACCACCCACCAGTGCTCCCCCTCTAATTCTAATTATTGGGATTAATTGATTCTGAATCTTCACTTTTTTTTCTGTTGCGCAGATGCCCCCTACATGATGACTCAGAGTGAGGGGCTTCCCTCTGACAATTAGTGGACTTAATAATTAACCCGCTGGTTACCAACACATGTTCCTAGAGACACGCTACTTCTCGCCTCTATCACAAGTTCCTAATGTCCAAACGACACACACACCAGAGCAGAGTTTAATTATTATTAAATTATTAATTACTAATCAGAAGCACAGGAAAATAACAAGTTAGGATTTCAATTTGGAAGGTAAGGAATCTCAATCTTGCATTTCTCGCTCTGTTGGATTTTAGGGAGAGCCTTTCCCTTCCAGTTTTAATCTCTTCCCCATCATCATCACCACTTCAACATTTTATTCCAGAAAGAGAAAGTTAAGCAGAAAAAACCCAAGTCCAGGGTAAAAATCTCGTTTTTCCATGCGAGTCTCCCATTTCCTCCAGTTGGTTTTTTTCTTCACTATTTTTTTTCCTGGGGAGTCAAATGTGAAGCACTTTGGGCAACATCGCCTCTCTCCCGGGTATTTTCCGTTGAGTCTCTCGTGCACTGGGTAATTAACCACTCCTTTTGTTCCCTGGACTCATTTCTCCTAAGCCTCTTTCTCCCCATGCAATCAGAAGGGGAAAAAATCAAGGGGGAAATACAAACTGTGTGTATATGTGTGGAAAAAAATGGTTTTACTAGGAAGTAGCATGAGTGCATACATTAGTTTTAATCACCTTACCGTACACTAGAGCATAGGCTCTAGACTCCTGTATGGGTGCTTATGGTCACTCTCTGGCATTACAAGAACATTTTTAACCTGCCCGCCTCCACTTGGTGAAAGTCAAATGGTCTTGCATAAGCTAGGCATTCATTATATAACCCTTTATTTGCTCCCTAATGCATGACTAATTGCATTCACTCTAGTCACCAGCTCGTTCTTGCTCATCTTGCTCATCAACGCCTCTGGATCTGCGCAGGGAGTGATTTGGTTGGATTAGTTTTGACTTTGGATTAGATAAGAGATTCATTAATTAAAGGGCGGTGTTCAAAGGCGGAGGAAGGAAGGAGGGAGGTGCGGCGGGAAAGTTTTAATTAGTAGGTTATTCCACTTTGTGGCTGTGTATGCAAAGAGGTGTCAAATCAGAACTTAATTTCTCTCTTCCACCACCGTGGAAGGAAAAAGACACGCACATTTGTGTCCTGGTGGTTGATGAAAATCAATATGAAGGAGTTGACAAGGGGTTATGATGAAACACACGGGGAGAGCCGGTGTGGCTCCTTTGTCATTCCAACGGGGAAAAAAAGAAAACGGGCAAGTGACTTTCACCCGTGGAGACGAAGAGCCCCTTCCGCCGACATAACACGGAACAAGGCACACTGGGTGCACTTTATTGATTACTTTCTCCCTCACTACACAAATCTCAAGTCAAAAGAAAGAGGGATTGAACAAATTCTGCATACGTTGGGATCTTCTTACTTGAGAATTGAGGTTTCTTGGCTATGTTGACCGATTCATGACATAAAGAAGACTAAAATCGAATTTTCCTTTCACCTTTTGCATATTCGTCATAGGCAAATCCGTGCTTATTTTCATGTATCTTCCTTTTGAATTTTTGAAATTCCTAATTTAATCCGGATGAATGGAGTTTGCAAAAGCTTTACTTTGCCTTTCGCCCACTCGGTTGATTTCGAATCAAAGCGGCACATGACATTTCCACAAATTAGTATCGATTTATTAATGGCATATTTCTACTCATGTCACCCCATTGTAATAAATTCTTCCTAATAAAATAATATGGGAGGAAACAGGCGGCGCGTGGTCAAGACAAAAGTCTTTTAATAAGAAACCCGTCCCCCTGCCCGCAGGAGCCATTAGATGAGGGAATCTTTGAAATCTCCCGCAACTGGTGCTGTGTTGATGCCATAAATCCCAATCTAAGTAAAGCCTGGCTTAATATTCTTAAGTGAAATCAAAATTAGTCCAAGGGATCCGCTGCCATCCTCCAGTCCTGTCCTTTACTTATATGTTTGTTGGCGAACGGCATTTCGGCCGTCGCCTGGCATTTGCCCAAATGAGAATCAATGGACTCATGTTCCTTGCTGGGGCTTCCTTCTTTTCTTTTCTTTCTCGTATGATTAGTTTTCCATAATAACGGAAAATTTTAGTTGGCATGAGTTATTAGGAACCCGCCAATCAGAAAGCGCCTCTGAATTTTTAATCCCAACTCCTTTGTGCTTTAGTCCCTAATAGTTTTCCTTTTTATTAATCATCCGTCACGCAATGGATTTATAGTTGGAAAGTGTCATTATCCGTCTTCTATTGGTTTATTATTCTCATTTGAAAGTGTAATTACCTGACCCTTTATTCTTATCTTAATTCTCCTTGGCGTGATGAAATTAACGAGGGACAGGTGAAGGGTGGGCACTGAATTTCAAATAATAGATACAAAACGGAGCCTCATTAAAACTTGGATTCTTTATCCATATTTGATAAAGGTCAGTTTCCCCTTGTGCTTAATAGGCTAATGGGCACCGGCCATTTAATTATGAAAACGACAGTTTCCGTCCGCCGCCAGTCCCTTTAATTGGCAAGTTTAGCCAAAGAATAATTTATTGAGCCCATATCACCATATACGGCTCCCTTAAGATTGATTTCTTATTATTATTTTTCCTTTACTAGTTAATAGCGCCAGTGTGTGGGGATGACGGGACTCATTTAAGACTCCCGCCTCTTCACACTTTATTAAGGTTACTGCCCCTTTGTTTGCTTTGTCTTCTCCCATACTTTCTCCATTGGAGAAAGTTGAAGACAATTCTCATCAAGTTTTCTTCGTATTGTTATTATTGGACTGTTTTGGGGTTGAAGACTGAGGGGGTCAAGTTGTCTCCTTTTCCACAAATTGGGAGTAGGAGACCTTTAATGTGAGTCTGTCGAATTAACTCTGATTTTCGTAGCCTCTGTCTGCCTACCTTTTGATTGTTGTCTCTCTGTGGTGGTGATGTAATCCCATGGGATTAGACCCGGTCCCACAAATCCTCTGAGGGATGATGACAGTTTGGACAAAATTCGCTACTTCTTTCCCTTCGACTAAAGGGAAAGCACGGACGAAAGTCCGGGCGGTCAGTGGCA
Organism: Pseudachorutes palmiensis; assembly: GCA_009869845.1. NCBI lineage: Eukaryota > Metazoa > Arthropoda > Collembola > Poduromorpha > Neanuridae > Pseudachorutes > Pseudachorutes palmiensis. The sequence goes on from VNWY01000295.1 coordinate 20,281, forward strand.
CAGAGTGTTCCCTCTCTCTGTTTATCCCCCTGCGATAGTAAAGTATGCTTTTGCGGGTGACTTTCTCGTGCGGCTTGTTTCATGACTCCAACCGGGAGACACGAAGAGAGGTGACCTATCAATGGGAAATCAATGGCCCTCATGTAAGTGCACACACACGTACATGGGAGGGTGCACTTTACGCACATATAAAATCAATAGTATCACGACTGACCCCGGTAGGAGCATTGAGATAACCCAAAAATTTCATGGGGTTTCAACTTGTTGAGGCCACGAAGGCTCTTCCGTTTGATGGGATCATTCACCGAAACCAGTTTTCTGGGTAGTTGTAAAAAGTAGAGAAATGGAGACATTTCGGCAAGTATTTCCCGCCACTACTCTTCCGAGGTTCCTTTCACCGGCTGACCTTGATCTTGGGGAAAGGATTGTGTGTGCATTTGCAATTCGCTGTTTTGTGTCAGCCTTCATTTCCACCGGGGGTTTATGATGGATAGGCAACAGTGGGATATGGATATTATTATTTTGTATAAAGCTTGAAGAAGACGCTCGAGTAGTGGCTGAAAGAGAAGTTTCAGTTCCTTCCGTTTTTGGTTTATGGATATGTTTATGGATTCCTCATCTACGGCAGTGCAGCAGTGGACTAAAAATAGTTTCCTACTTTTAAAAGTTCGTGCTTATTGGATTGAATAGTTGGAAATTAATAGCCTCCTCCGTCTTAATTCCCCCTTCCTTTTGAACAAAATTTAGGTTGAAAAACTCATCGTCAGCGAAAAGTTTTTTTTAAGTTGAAATCCGGAGTGAGTCGTGTAATCTTGGCCATGATGAAGTGATTACGGAATTTGGGAGGAAACGACGTTTTTTGCCTCTTCTTCTGTTGAAAATGAGATCCAGCTCCTTGATTCAATTTGAGTTTTAATGTTTATATGGGCAGAGTGCCCAAAACTGGTCTCCACTTGAGGATGACTCCTAAATATAGAGTGTGGCCGCCACATTTCGAATTAAGGAATCGATATTTTTTGTTTACTTTGTTCTTATGATAATGAAAGTGATGAAGACGACGGAGGCCTTGGCCAGTTGGATGATGAATGGGCCTGCAGGAACAAAGGGTGAGTTCCCTTCCTCGGATTACGTCATATGGAGTGACAAGTGGGATCGATATGTTGTGTCTGTAGACCGGGGAGGGAAACTCAAATATATACGACATTGTTGTCCCACTCTTTTTTCAACATAGGAGGACAACCCATGCATAAAAAAGTGTTATACATCCGAACAGGAGGGATGAAAATACACCAGGGATTTTTTTTGTTCATCTCAAAATGCAACCGTAGAGTGCATCGATTTCGGGATGATGCACATTTCACCCTTATTTTTTCAGGTTTCCCTCCCACCACCACCAACACATGACCAAAGGGAATGCAATTAACGTTGATTCGCACGGAAGGAGGGAAAATTTCAAACTTTTCCACATGCCTCCTAGCACCTAAAGTCTATGGGCTAATGGTTGGTAAGATTAGAAGCATATAGTGAAGAGCACGTCCTTAAAGTTAGCATATGGGATCTTCTGGTTTTCTTCTTTTTTGGTGAGTTCATTAGGAAGTAATTCTGGTCCGCTTAAAAAGAAATCCATGGCAAAGTGAAAAGAGAGAGAAAAGGAATTAGAGGAAAACACGGCGGGAGGATTTGGATTTCGTTGGACTTTCTCTTACGCCTTCGATTTCTTCCTCTTCCAATTCCGGTCTTTCCTAGTTTCTCTTTTTCGGTCGAGTAGTTAATTGAATAAATTCCCTAATTCCCAGCTTGTTTTCCAAATGTCCAACCAAGATTCGGAGATTTGAAAGCTTAGGAGAGCGATTACAGACTCAAAAAGGGATGGAAAAACAAGGAAATCGCAGCTGTGCGCTGGGGCTGTCCTCCATGTCACGTCCAATGGGCAACGGCCTGGGAAGGGGTCACTCTATAATGGACTTAGCAGACACACAGGCTCTGATCTCTACAGAATAATTAACAAACTCAGAAAAAAGCCAGAAGCCCAAATCCTTCTGGGATACTCATTGGAGTAGGGAAATGCAGAGCTCCCATTAATTTTTGGCTCCACTTTCGTAATCTCGTTGTAAAGATTAATTTCAAGGCGTGCTTGAGCCCATGACAATATTTTATTCCTCAATTTCTAATTGGCAGAGATGGAAGTGGTGTGGGTGCGAGATGATGGGTGGATCACATATGGCGCGCGTACTTTCGAAGCATTACAAAAACAGCTACGGGGGAAGATCCTCACTTTGGCTTCTTTTAATTGCTTCTTCCTTCAGTATTTAAAAATAGGATTCCCCTATTCCATGCTAAACTTTTAGGATCATAAAATTAAAAGAGACGGCGACAACGTCAAGACGAGAAGGAGGAAGAAGTGACACGGAATGAGAAATTCCTAAAAAATGGAAACGTTGATTTCTAAAATTATTGGCATCTGGCGAGTCGACGATAAAGAAGGATTAATTGTTCCACAATTAGGTTTCTGCAGATTTTGCACGAATCCCTATAATAATTCCCTGTTGGTTAAATTTAGAGAAACGTAGGGGAGTGTATGACGGAAGTTTGTAATTTAATCTGGTAGTGAGAAGATGGAGAATTAACGTTGTTGGACGGATCCTGTGGGGAGACTTTCTTAACTGTTCCTCATCCTAAAAATGGTTAAGCTTTATTAGAGGAGATTTGGGGATTAGTTCTTTTCTCCCGTCTTGGAGATCACATGTTTAAATTTAGAACCAAAAAAAGACTAGAGCTAAGCACGAGCGTCTTAATTGGGAGCTCCCACTCCTCCGTCGTCCAATTTTGTGTTCATTTTAATCAGGCTAGAGATCCTCCTTGGAGCCATAATTGGATCACAGAGTCTCAATTGTGCCCTGGCATTAATTAGCCCACACACTCCTTAGACGCTGCAATTAATTCTCACGGATGAAGTCATCATCCGATTCAACACCCATGGGAACAACCCAGTACCACCGGAGCCAACTTTAATTCAAGAGTGGAGCGGAAGTGGACTTGGAGAAAGTTGAAGGAAAGTTTGAAATCGGGTGGTGTAATTAGGTACATTTAATGATTCTCTTGTTTCCCGTTCGTCGTCCATGCTCCCGTCTAATGGTTGACCACCACACCGATTTTTTGCGGTCCCCCTTGGCGACATGGCCGAAGTGGCCTAAGACATGCGAGGGACTCATTACACTTTCCTCCACGGCTAATCCACAAAGACGTGTAATTACTTAAGAAAGTTCTCATAAGGCGAGAAGAGCGCGAGCTCGAAAGCAAGAGCGCCATTTTGGTCCAGGACACCACCCGAGCCAGGAGCATTTCAACAAGGGAGAAGAGCCCTGAACAAACATCTCCTTCTGTTTTCCTGGGAGATAATTAAATTTGATTAGGAGAAAGGAAGTTCTGGCGGGGAGTGTTGAATGGAGAAAGGCCCATGGAAGGAGACTTAAGACGCAGGAATTACTTCGGCCCAGAAACAAACTAATGGGATTAAACAAGTGCCTCCGATTTACGCCAAAACTGATACACCCACAAAACATGGAAGAATCAGTTGTCCGTCTCTGCAGTTCATTTCAGCATGGGCAGAGACGTAAAAAAACAAATGATCTGACGGAGACAAATTGGAACAGCTAGGAGTTTAATTGCAATGATGGATTAGCCAGGATTCAGCTAACTTAGAGTTTAGGGAATAAGGCCTATTAGTTTTGCACTGGATTTTCTGATTTGCAAATATATGCATACAAAACACAGCTAAAAATTGTGAATACTATAACATATTTACTTTTCTGTCGTACATATTTCTAATATGGTTATATTAAGTTATACATTTATGCACACGCTTATGTCTACATTTGATAAATAAAAAATTTCCAGCCTTTCGTTTACTAATTACATTCTAGGTTATATCCTTATGTGTCAAATATGTAAACGTCAAGGACAATGTTAAGGTTACCTAACGCAAAAATGAACTCTACAAAATTGAAGTCCCGCTAGTGGATGTCAAAGTTCGAAATACAATTTCAGGATTTTTTTTTTTCCATTCTTCTACTTTTTCTAAGCTGTTTCACTCTTACATTACGCATCTGTTTAGGTACTACCTAAACTGTTATACCCGGGTTACCACGGTTATTTTGTGGTTAGATGACGCCCTTTGCCTTCTAATAGTTACGTTGCCTATACCTCGCCGAAAGACGGTATAAACTATTTGCAAGAGTTAAGTTGGCAAATTACGTGTTAGCACTAAATTGGGTGTATGCCGGACAATCCAATGAACCGTAGTTTTAAGTGAACAACTGCTAGTTTCATTCACATTCAGTTTCAACTCATTCACATTAGACGCCACCATCATTTTCATATGTCTTAGATATATTTCATGACACTATGAATAGGGTCACTGGTTCATTTCCAACAATCAAAATAGGAATAAGTCGTCGCATTGTACTGTCTCTGTCTCGTAACAGCCTCCCCGTCTCCACTGATTTTTTCACTGTTCTATGTATCAGTTTGCGTGGCTACATATCTTACTCGGTTCCATTGTCATTTCCGTACACATTGCTGTAACCAACATCTAAACAATTGACATTAATTGGCAAATTACCACACACAAAACCATACCTTATCTACCAATATACCATTAATAACACCTTGATTATTATCATTAACCATACTGCTATGGTCCGCAAACGTACCAGGTCATTGAAAATGAAGTCCATCTACATTTTCTTGCTGGCTGTGACCTCAATCTCTGGCCGTTCAAACCGTTTTTACCAACTGTCAAGTGACCAGGTGCAGGAATACAATGCAGGGCTCGAAGGTATCAAACATACACCAATTCACTTGCCACCACTAGAAACAATAGAAACAGACGTGATTATCATCGAAGCTGGGATCAGTGGCGCCGGCGCAGCAAAACAGTTGGCAGAACAAGGATTAACCGACTTCCTTGTTCTAGAAGCCCAGGATGTCATCGGAGGACGAATGAAGCAAGGGAATCTAAGCGGCGTGAAGATCGAATTAGGTGCCAACTGGGTAGAGAGTATTGGGAAGAAATTGAGTGAAAAAGGTGAAACCGTGAATCCAATTTGGAAAATGGCGCAGGAACTCAATGTCACTACTTACGAGAGTGACTACGAAGATGCGGTCCTTTTCCAAGAAAGTGGAAGCGAAAACTGGGAGCGACTCAGGGTTGAATTCGGGCTGAAACGAAATATCGCAGTGAATCTGATGAAGGAGAGACGTGCCAACAAGTTGGAGGATCTATCCATCAGAACTGCGCTACAATCTTGCAGGCTGGAATTCCAAAACGCCGGTAGGCGACTTCGTCGAATATATGGACTCGGAAGAAGAATTTGCTGGAAATGTCGATCTCCTGTCTGCGACATATTCTATAACTTCTGGAACGACAAACATATTTGGCGATGATATGCGATTTGTAAAGGACCAGCGGGGATACAAGATAATTCCTGAAAGGATTTTCCAAAAAGCAGGTGCGACGAATAAGGTCAAATTCAGGTCTGTAGTGACTGAGATACAGTACAATGACGCCGGCGTAACAGTCCTTACAGCAGACAGAAAGGAGTATAAGGCAAAATATGCCATTTCTACGGTTTCCTTGGGCGTTTATCTGAACAACGGAATTAAGTTCTACCCACAGCTGCCACTGTGGAAGAAGGACGCCATTTTCAAGTTCAAGATGTACATCTATACCAAAATCTTTCTGGATTTCCCGTCAAAGTTTTGGTCTGATCGTGAATTCAGTTACTTTGCATCAAACATGAAAGGATATACTTCTCTTGCTTCATGAACCTCATGGCCGATGGCTATATGAAAGAATTTGCACCTCCTGGACATTACTTCCTCTTAGCTACTGTGACCGGAATTCAATCTCGCAGGATCGAGAGATTGAAACCTGAAGAAGTCATCGACGAATTGTTACTTGTCCTTAGGAAAATGTATCCGAAGGCGAAAATTCCGAGACCTACTGCCTACGTGATACCCAGATGGGGACAGGATCCGCTATTTTACGGATCTTTAACAAGCTGGCCTATTGGTATGAGATGGGAGAGTTGGATGAATTTGGTCGCTCCATTGAATAATCGTGTATTCTTTGGCGGAGAAATGGCTTCAAAGGATTTCTTTGGTTATGTACATGGCGGATATCTAGCGGGGATCAAAACAGCCGGAGATGTAAAGTCTTGCCTTACCGGAAAATGCAATCAGGTCAAATATTATCCAGAGGGAATTCATGTCGTCGCAGAAAGTGCTACAGTAGTCTAATTGAACTTACTACAAGTAGAGTTCAATTGCAAAAACAGTTGTAATAATGCATATGCTATTAATGTAAAAGCTCCAGAGAATGAGTGTTTCCAGAACTGGGGGTCTTAGCATGTAGCCCTATAACCTAACTATAATTCACATAAAATATTCGCTTGAGATTATTCCCTATATTAAAAACGAAAAAACTGAAAAGCAACTTTGGGAGTTGGTTTTCAGGTTCGTAAATAACAGTTAGTTCTTCAATTTTTGTATCTCCTATCACATTAAAACTCTTCGTAATTTGAAGTTGCTTTAAATATAGCAGCGTAATAAAATCAACAAAATCAGAATATTCTGGCCTTGTTTATTTTAGTTTACCCTGCAATATGTATCACTTTTCTTTGCCTTAGGCAAAAGAGTTAAATCAAATATGCCATATTTGCCATGGCTTCGAGTAGGAAACTGCATTTCTTTTGCTTTCTGATACATTTTACAGTTGGCTAAGGTCAAGAAAAGTTGCAAAATGGCAAGATGGTGTCAAGAGTTGTGGCATTATAACTGCAACAGACCACAGTTGTACTGTATAACCGATTTCTTGCACAGTGTGGACTTCCTTCGGTCGCTGAGATCGTAAGAGTGGAGATAGATGGCAGGGGATGAAAGGTTGCATGAGCTTTTACAGCGAGCTAAATGGAGGCATTTTATGTTTTGATGTTGTGACTGAAAACGTATAAAGATCATTCTTCTCAATAAAACTTTAATAAATATTGTGCATTTCAATCACTCAGAATTTGCATTGCCGTCTAGAACTTGTTATTGTTATTGAATGGTAAACTTTATTTTTGTATACTAACAAGGCAGTAACCAAATTAGACCATCACTAAAGTGCATTTATGCATCATAATTCATGATTTGGAGAAAGAAAGTTCAGCTTGAACTTACAGTTTTTTAGTTTCCGTAATTTCCGAATTCTATTTGGAAGTTAACGAGGGAAGTTTAGTTTTAAACTTGTATGGGACGTATTTGAATATCAAGATCTTTTCTCACTTCCTCATCTGATCATCATGTCCCCATTAAATTACAGCGGGAAGTATGTAATAGATGACGGGCGCTTAGCTAGCACTTCATGAATTCTAAAATATGGTAATTCTAATATCACACGAAAACACAAAAACACAATTTGGCAAGATTCCTCTTGTATAATTCCGATCTGCTCACACCATTTTTAATGAGAATCTGCGCATTAATTCGTATCCATCCAATGTCTTTTTTAGCAGGAGATTTTGAATTAGTTGACCACATGGTACGAATATTTTGATTTAATGAAGGTGGACTTGAGTGTTGACTAAGTAGGGATGATGAGATAAGAATCTCCACCTGCCTATGTAATCCTGGAGATGAAGTTGGATTTAATGAGGCTTTCTCACTCCAGTGGACTCCCTGCTGTGACCCTTCACTGACACTTGACCCAAATTGGCCCCACCAACAACACACCTGAACCTCATCAAGGGAGCAACTCGCATTCCTCCATATTTAAATACTCCCGCCCCATTCAAAAGGGAGGGAAGACAAATACTACAGACTTCATTCCACATTTGATTTGAATTGATCCTAGCCTGGTTTTTTGCAACCTTATGTCGTAACTCACTCTGCTCGGCTCCAATAATTGTCATCTCACCTCTACTTTACACGGGCATAAAAATGTTAATTTTCTAATTGGAAGGATTTGTAATTAAATTTCTGGATTGGAAGAAAGGCAGTTTACAGAAGGCAGGCGCCAGTGGTAAACCCACAGGAAAACAAACACATTAGTTAAACCAAGATCAAACTTTTATTATTTTTAAAACCAGTCTGATTTGTTGATTAGGAACAGCAGGAAACTCGCTCACAAAGCAAATCCTGTGCATATAATGATTAGAAACTAGCCTCATTAAAGTGATGGCGAACCACATTTGAAATCAGACTCAATTCCTTTGTTCGTCAAGTTGTTGATTTGATGATCCAAGTCGTTTTGTGCGTTGGAGCTTTATGGGTTTTAAATGGTTCAAAAGCGGACGTGACATCTGATTTCTCAAGGTTTATCAAAACCCTGCGCCTTGGGAAAGGCGTCAAGTCAAAGGTCAAGTTCATGATGAAGTGGGTTTCTGAGGCCTAATTATCCACAACTTTTTAGTCTGAAATGGAAATTCGTAGGAAATGAGTCAAATTGAGCAACCACGCATGAGCAAATACTAAGAAGGAACTTTTTAATTCGTTTTTGAAAACACAGAGCAGGCCAAAGTTGACTTCTTGGTTATCTTTCTGTGGGCCTTGTGTACATATACCTTGTCACTCAAAGTTAAGAAAGAACAAACAAATGAAGTGGCGAGGCCATTGTAATTATCACTAAAAAATTAAGCAGTAAAGTTCATGATTAAAACGAACGAGCCCATTGGTCCTTGGACAAAATTAAGCGCAAAATGTCGAGATGCAAAGCGCATTAGGTACAGAGCTCAAATAAAAAAACCCAGTTTGTTGGCATTAATTGTTTTGTTTTTAATTCTCCCGGGTGTGATTCCATTTTGTTTTTTTATCCACAACGAGTTTAATTGCAGCAGAATTATATATTAGACGAGACACGTGGGATTCTCGATGCTCCATTAGAATTAAACTTTCTCATTTTATTGTGTGCAAAGTCTCACGATCGCATTATTTCATCGACGTGGTCACCACCTATTTGCCATATAATTGGCGGTTGAGTCTGAATTTTAATCAGATCGTGATTTCACTCGGGTAGGAGAACGCATTTATTTGCATGGGAATGATGATTAACGGCGGAATGCAATTTTCCCATGTGAGGAATTATGACTGGCAAAGACGATTTCATTAGAAGAGGGTACTTGACACTTGACGCCTTTTGAGAGACAGGCAGACGTAATTAAGTCGTCCTTTTCCCAATCATGAATTTCGCAGAGCGGAAGATTCAGCTCGTATTTCAGCGTCATTTGTGTGGTCTCAGACACCCCAAAGGATCCGCTAATTACATCCACAAGCGAAAATAGAAGCTCGGAATTCCTCAAACCCCATTGCTCAAATTAATTTCCAGAGTAAAATCAACAACAGTCTCCTTTTCTGTCCATTCGTAAAGAGCACACTTGAGAATTTGCAATGTTAATGGGCTCTGTATGCTTTGGGAGTGTGAGTTGTAATCTTCCTCTTAATAATTCCACGACCACCGTCGTCGTCAGCTCATCTTTGTTTAATGAAGCAATGACATCTGAGAGCCTGATTAAACTCCAGGCTCCAAATTATTGTTTGTCGACAGACAAAAAAGAGGCAATTATCACCAACACCAAAAGTAAAGGGAGATAAACTTTTACTGCCTTTACTTGGCCATGGTTATATATCAACGAAAATTCATTTTCATTAATTAATCAACTGTGAGTCAATCTTCTTCAGAAGGAAGAGTCAAAGGGATCTTATTATTAATAAATTAAAAGTTCACCAAGCGCATCTGTCATCCCTCCAAAGTTTCTTCATCTTCAGAGCTGGTGAGGTGAAAGAAGTGGAGAAAGTGAGTGGCGTTGGTGCAGGGATTTTTCTCAACCAATCAGAACCCTTCCCTGTGGGTGTGAACGGGTTACAAAGGGGCTTGAAAAGTGCTTTATGCAAAAATGGAGGACTCGATTTCCTTCTCTATTGTACCCCTTTGCCTTTCTCCAGGACTGTGGTAAAGAGGATGTTAAAACCAATTGAGATTAGGACACGTTGTTATTCAGACTGAGATTGGATGTCGTCCTCTTCTCCCATTGGCTGGATCCAATTCCACCTCATTCAGGTTACAAGTGCGGGATGATTTGAATGCACAATGGGAGAGAGGGATAAACTGATTCCTACATATACTCGCAAAGTAATTGATTAAACGGGAGGATAAGGGAGCTTCTTTCATGATGGTGCGATGGGCGATGGGAAGAAAGCTTAACAGTCAAAAAGAAAATTTATACGGGGGAAGGAATTTTCAGGATTCAATTTTTTAGTGTGTGAAAGTCCTTGGGTGTTTGATTTGTTTTCGGCTGGTGCGCCTTAGCTCTAAAGTGAGAAAGCAAAACAAAAGGGAAAAAGCTCAATCAGTTAAATTGATCCACGTGTGTGACTTCTTCTTGCGTTGACTTATGGACGCAAGATGAAAACTTATTTCAAAGTGAAAACGGGGAAAGTGATTTTGTGTGCCTTTGTGGAAAAGGGAGAGGGTGAAAGCTTGGAGAGCTTGGAGGTTTTGGAATGGCGATGAGAACGAACTCTGTCGTCGCAATTTCAAACTTTCGCTCCACTCCAAACCCAAATCCAAACCTGCCAAAAGTCTTAAAGCCTCAACTTTTGGAGATGAAATGCAATTCACGCCAAATGTCATCCATTGTCACCTAATTGTAAACCCACGCAATTGCAAATTAAGTATGACAATATGCAAATGTGGAAATTAAAGCTCGACAAGGGGCCTGGCGGGGTTCTTCAAATTGGTCAACGTTCTTCAAGTGTCTAGAAGCTTAATTGGAAAGATCAATCCCTCTGTATTGTGTAAATGTGCTAATCTTGTTAATCATTTTTTATAAGTTGACATGAAAGGAGGGCGGGTGAGTTCAAACCCCAAAATTAATTGAGGATGACAAGTTGAAGTCGTAGATTCTTGCCAGGCCAGACCACATTGAGTCTATTTTAATGTTATGTAAATTGGATCTTGACACTTTGACTCTTGCTGAGTAAATGACTGGGAAACTCTTATAAGGGAATTGACCTTGGGAGGGGGTTTAATTATTCCAGGTGTTTCCTCATTACCATTTTTATGTAACAACCTTATACTAAAGAGAAGTGAGTACCCCTTAAAGAATTCAAATATTTTTATTATTCCCTCCTCTCTACCTGCTGTGTCCATTTTCAATTATTCACTCCCCTTGTTTACTCTCAAAGGGCTAGGCCCTTAATGAATGTGTCCCTGGACCTGCAGGTGGATTTAAGAAAGTGTCAAGAGGAAGGGGAATAGTCCTCAGAATTTTAATTAGGCGCAGTCCTTAATATCCTAATTCCTTTAAATCCCAATGATTCCTGGGTGGTTTTGGAACTCTCCTGACCGATTACATCTTCTCAGAAATTCAAAACGGGTTTTTAAGTCTCTCGTTTGGAGTGACACACATTTCATTCCTAACGTCTTTAAAACTCAAAGGTCTGCTAAGTGCGTGTCTTCCATGGGTTAGAAAGGTGGTCTAAAACTAAAAGGCAAGAGTTCACCTAATGCTAAAGTTGAGCTAAAGGTTTTGATCTAGGGTTTGACGTCCCGGCATTTGGCATTGTCAAAGTAAAGGACGGTGATTCCGGCTCTGCCACTGCCCAAACGGAAGGAAATCACCGAAAACATTCAAATATGTGACGATTTGCATAACCCTTTGTATGTAAAGTGCGCATTTAGTGGCCAAGTTGATGTCCATTTTATGTGTGTTTGATGCCTCCCTCGCAGGTGCTTTCACCTGTTGCCGAGAAGGCCAGGAAGAAGGGAAAGTTTGGAAAGTGGAATTGGACAGGTCATTCGATTACTTTCGATTTGTGGGATTCATTGAGCAGAGAAGTGGGAGAAGGGAAAGACACGAGGGATGCGGGAAACTACAAAAATAATGGGTCAGGCACCCCAAGAAAGAAAGTCGCACCGGTACCACCGCCACCACTTTACTTCCTTCTCCACTTCCCTCCAATTGCGCGCGAGAGAATTCAAATACCCAACTTTAATGATGAGTCTTGTACGATCTGCATGTGTGGAGGAGGTGTGCTCTGATTGGTTCGTTTCCAGCCTGTCCACGGAGCCCTTTTGGCTCTATTGATTTTGTAGCTTGTTAGAGATGCTAAGTTCTAAAAGGGTTTTTCTTCTAACGAACGAGAAGAGACAAGGAGGCTCTTCAGAAAAGGAAATCAGTCGCACCTCTTTCTCCAGAGCACAGCAAGAGTGGGCTTGTATAGTTTTTTTTTCTCTTTCTGTCGCTTTACAGCGTGCAGAAAGTGCGCATTCGTGTTCTTCTCTCTTAAGATGTAAATTCGAAGAAAGGAACTTTGTCTCCACTCCTCGTCGGCTGTAAAGAGATTCAGGAATAAAATGGAATTGATTCTAGGCCGGAGCGGAGCTGGAAAGTAAACGGAGTGACTTTACCATTAGGAGCCTTTCGTTTCTAATGGCTTATGGGAGGCAGATGAAGAAATATAATGTAAACAGTCATGCGCCCAGGCGGTTGAACAGAGAAAGGAAGATGAGGAGAAAATTTTAAAAGGAATCCTACACATACACACTGGAATTTTTTTTTCCAGAGTTCCAGCTCCAGAGCTCTTGTGTCGGCTCAACTTAGGGAGAAAGTAAAAAAATGGTTTGAGGGGTTAATAAAAAATTGAGGCAAAGGATGGGTCCCCCTCTCCTTCGCCTATCGATCTAATCAACCCCCCTCCCCCCCCTCAGCCCTTATTATATATTGCCAAATTGAACTTTCACTCGGCTAGGAGATGAAGGGAGGACGTGCTTTCACTTCCTAAAAAGCCCGCTCTCCCAGCACCACTGACCATCATCAGCCATATCATCCACTCCATTTTAAAGAGGACCGCCACGACTCACTCTACCACCACTCGATCCAGCAGCACTAAAGGAAACAACCATTAGACTTAATCATATCGATTTTATACACTCAAATCATATATGCTCAACTTCAAAGGATGCGCCGAGCTTACCACGTACATATACGTATTCTAATGAGTCTGAATTTTTGATTGATTCCACCAGGTTTTCCATCTCAAGGTGAAGCCAAATCCATATTATACAACCCGAGTCCATGTAAACCACGCCGTGGGTCTTGACAGTGTCTGAAAGCGGGAAAACTGAGCAGGTTCGGAATTATGAATGGTTCTTTAATTTTTAATTTTTACCTCCACACCAAAGAAGTGTGTGGGTGCGGTTTTCGCGGCGGGCGGGTGACATTTGTCCCTGTTCTTAAGAGGGAATCGAGCATTTAATCTCCGTCAAGTGACTTCCTCCACTGTTTATCATGGGAGTCAGGCGTCCTCCTTGTTGTCCTCTTCAAGAGTCTCCCAGGACGCTTATCCAAGCGTAAGCGGGAAAGCGGATGATGACATGACCCGGGTTCTTAAGCTCCCGCGACACTCCCCTTCTTTCCTTTTCTTAAGCGTTTGTGTAATTAGAAGCTTTCTTTGCCCTGCTGGAGAAAAGTAGAAAGGATCTCATCCCTGGTTCTACCCTTGCAACCTGTCGCTCGGAAGAGTAAATTTCATAAATTCAGATTTTGATTAACATCGAGTATTTGGTTGACCTTACTCGAATGCTTTCCTAAAGCAATGGGATTGTGTTGGTTGATTTTGCCCGTAGTCATAATTGAACTTGGTTTTTGTTGTTTTTAATTGCATGATGAGTCCGGTGAGGAGGGCAAGGCCTGGACATAAATTAGAGGAACCAGGATACACTTTTTCCTTAGAGTTGAGTTCCATGGAGAGAATAATTATTTGAAGTCGATGGCCGTCGTGGTTGTTGTGTAAGGTGTGAAGTCCTTGATCAGATTCTTCAGTTCAGGATTCTTTTAATCACCCTTCATGCACTTTTTTGGGAAGTGGCATATAAACTTCTTCTTGATTCCTGAGGGGATTACAACAAAGGGGAAATGTTAATTTCGTGAGGTTCACCCTGGGACTTGAACACCTTTTCGGGATTTATTAATCTGTAATTAAGCTCTGTAGTCTAGAGGCTTTTGGCTTACCTTGATGGCCCAATGGATCCCAATTATTCATGATCTCAATTCACCATCATTACCCATCATCCTCATAATTACCATCAAGGAATCTCGATCAGATGAAGAGACCATAGAGCACCAGTTCAACGATGCACACTCCTCGGGGCTAGAATGGCAAGCCACTTATTAAAGAGAAACGACGACGATCCAGAATTCTCTCCTCCGTCACCGCCCACTTCATCCATCAAGTAGAGTACTGCGAGTACATTTTGACTAAGCCAAGTGACGGAACTCATCTGCATATTTTGGCGAATGAGAGGAATTAAGGGGCTTGATTTTGATTGGTGGTTTCCCTTTGATCCTTCAGCACAGGGCACGACGGTGTCTCTCGCGGCGGCAATTAAACGGAGGAGGATTTATTGACGAGGCCTTTGACAGCTTCATGAATCTGATCATCAAGAAATTATCCGCTCCCTCCAGGTGACGCTTCTTTGATTCCATTCTCTCTCGTGTAGCGAGAGGGAAGAGGATTTATAGTCCTCGTTAATTCAACGTCGTCGTCGTGAGAGTTTAATCGGAGCACTCCAATTTAAAAACTCACGGTCCCTTGATGAAAGTTAATTGAGCCTAGGGCAGAGGTCAACTGGGATTTGTGCCCTGATTTTCTAAAGGTGAAACTAGGGGAAAGACCACCCTCAATTAGCACCTGGACAGGGGCTCGGCCTTAGGAATGACGGTGGTGGTTAATAAGTAATCAATTCCTCATCTGTCGCTCCAGGTTCTGTTTTGACTGAGCATGGTGCGAGGAGCCCTTGAAGGGACAAGCTAAAAGACTCCCTTCCTACAAAAACCAAATGGTCAACAGCATGGGGTTTGAAGAGGATAGCAAGTATTTGTACAAGAACCTTACATTGAGCTTATGGTATATTCACTAGAGGTTTGAAGAAACAGAACCTTCATTGTGGCATCATCAGGGATTCGACCTTTCCCCTGATTTCTGATCCTGCATAAGAAGTTCATTATAATTAATGGAGCCCCATTCCGTATGGACGCAATTGATTTATTTTAATTAGGAACCAACCTAACCATTGCATTGTTTCCAAATATCCGAATCCAGGTTGACAGATGGAATGGGGTTGACTTTGACATCTTCGGTAATGAAGTAGAATTAAAAATCAAAGCATTTGGGGTCTGTGTCCTTCTTCCTATCATCTCCCGTCATCAGCTCTCAGTGATGAACTCTGACGATCAACGTCTTCGATCTTCAATTGGAGCACGGCGAGCGGATGCTGCTGTGCCTGTAACCAACGCAAAAAGAAAAATATAATCTGCATCATAATGGAAACTCGAATACGATTATGATAATGAGAGCATGTAGGGCTTTAGCGTACATCATACTCGTGTCTAACATTTTGATATGGAAATGACATATGGATAGATGACAATAACAAAGGAGAGATGAAGTAAGAAAATGAATATCAAACTCATCTCCCGTGTGCCTTCGTCAAAGTCTCATTCTTCTTCCTCTTGGTGTCATCCAATTGATTAGGATCTGAATGATCGAGGCGCAAGCTCAGTCATCACCACCACCATCCCTCCAAATTAGATTTATCCCAAGGTAGATGTCGTTCCGTTGGCCTCCGAATTCCTACAAGTATAACATTAAATACCAGCATGAATAGCATTTTAAGTGAAGATTTTCACTATGTACTAGAGAAGGGATTCATGTGTGACTGGACTGGTCTTCTCACCCCCGCAAACAAGGCTGTCGCTCCGGCTTAATGAATCTCCCCTTGACTCTTTTCAATGATTCTCTCCAGCCTTATAGTAGTTGTTGTTAGGAATGAATTTTTACCTGGTTTGGTAGGTGGTTTTCAGATCTTAACTTGTACAAGCCAATGAGCTCACCTTCTTCCAAAGCTATATACCGGGGAGAGTAAATCTTCTTCCTTCCCTGATGCCTTTAATTACTGACCAGTAGACTGGTGAGTAAACGTAGAATAGCGTAGAGGGAAAAGAAGTCCCTCGGCTTGGTTCAGCACCACCACCATCAGTTTCTCACTCAATTCACTACTCCCTCGATCTCTGTTAAGTAGTATCACTTTGACTTTCATCAGTACCACAAGACTCTCGAGTACTACCTCTCGGGTACTCCCTTCAGTGGTATTGTTCCCCTCCTAAGGTGCATCCTATAACCACAACAGTACACACATTTAGAATTTACAAGATTTATAATTAAATCTTAATTAAAGTGTAAAAATACACGGAAGTTCAGTAATCTTGTGTAAGGTCTCCAAGCAGTAGTGCCATTTATAATCCAACGTTCCTCCGCTCTCCGTCCAGGGATCTGCATCATTCTGGAAATCAAAAATCCTAAGGATTAATTAACACAAGGATAATATGGAGATCAACTTTATAAAAAATAACCAACTCAAGTGTTACCAATTTGTGAGAGTTTGTTAAAAAGAGTTCAATTGGATCCAATTTTGTGGAAAGTGTCCATTCCTCTACAATGAAACTTTGTCCTTCTGAAGTGTCACCAATTGCCAACTCAAGTAGGGATACTGCTCTAATTTTCTAGAGATTTTTAACACTTTTCACACACAGGTGAGTGTTACAATTTCAATTAGAAATGCAGTCAATCAATTTAAGAAAAAGGTCAAAGGAAACCAATTTCCTGATGCTGGTGAAAGTTTTTCAAGTATCAAATCAAGCGATTTTTTTTTCATTTTCCCGCAAATTCTCCATTAGTCGGAGAGCGGGTTTTTCAAACATGACGCCACGCGGTCTCCCCGAAATTGATTAGTTTTTCGTTTTTAATTGAATAATTATCAGTATTAATTATTAATTAACATTAGGATCCCACATCCTATTGTTCTAAAATCGACTGAGAAGCTGAGATTCCTTCTTACATTGATTAATTTTGATCCCAAGAAGTTAATTAACATTTGAAGTTAATTGTTCTTTTCGTTTCGCTTCGTCATCATCATCAAGTTGCATTTGTTTTTTATACCTCCAGTCGTGAGTTAATTTCCGGTTGTTTTTGTTCAAATCTTTTATTTTATTCCCAAGCGTTTTTAATGGTTGTTTTCAATTGTTCTTTTCCAGCATGGTGGAGTTCTGGTGCGCGGTTGTGCTTTTTTTAATTTCCCCGAGACAGTAATTTTCCCCTTTGCTAATTACTTGTTGGGGTACTAATTATTTCCCCTTAAAATTCACGTTTATACCTCAGTACAAGGTTAGTTTCCCCAAAGTTCAGCATGTGTTCTGACATGGTGTTCCAGCAGGTGAGGAAATGTACTCGGGTACTATTAATCCTGTCGGCACAAGTAATTACGTCGGTATTCCTTCCTCCCTAATTAAATTTAAGTTTTCCTCTGCAATTCCACCGACCTTGTAATCATGATGACGATTGATCTGGGTCTGAACATTTCCCCAATTCTAAAAAGTCCAATTGATTATAATGGAGTTTTAAGGCATTTCAGGTTAGATAGAGCATATTTAGGGTTGTTAAATTGGAGTCGGTTTATTCATACTCACAGGCAAGGAATAATTTAGGATTAGTAATTTGGGTCGTTGAGGCTGGAACTGAAGCTTAGTTTTGATAAGGAAAGTCTGGACTTGGAAAAACGATATGGATTTAATTAAGCTAAAGGATTTTTTCCAGCGTCAATTGAATGAGTTGAAAATGAATTGATCCTTGATTCTTGACTTTTATCTGTAAAACTGCATTCCAGACTTGTCTGGTTTTAAGAAAAAAGGCTTGAGGTAGATAGCGTTACTTTCAGTGGGGGTTCTTCTGTTAATTGCTCGGTCCATTCTTAAGAACTGAGGATTACTTTGACCAGGTTTCTAATTATAAAGGGCTCAAGGCCATGTCAAAGGCTAAGTTGCCGGTGAGTTTTATTATGATGATTGGAACAGGAGGTGAGTTCTCTTTTAAAACCAAGTCAGGGAGAACAGAGGACTTAAGGGAAAGGGATAATTAAAGGAAAGGACACTTAAGTGACAGTAAAGTTTTTGGGCTTAATTTGCAGGACCAGGACACACCTTGAAGGTACATAAGAAACGGGACTCATTCAGTTACCACCACTAGGAACCGCGGCGGTTGGCATATAGCACGGACACTGGCTACCACGCTAAGGTAAAAACTTTCTTTTGTTCTCTGGTCCTTGTTCAAAATGAATAGCTTTATTTTCTAAAGGTGAGAGAAACTAAAGGGAAACAAAGGGAGCCCCGTTTCATTTTTCAGATGAGACCTTGAGTGACATTCTTCGCTTCTGTAGCCGACATTTGACACACACCTACAAGGTTCTGTGGGCAGTTGCAGCCTAAAAGTTGCAGCAAGGAGGGGGAGTTTGGTACTTTTTTTCTGGGTCAGTGTAGCCAGGTACCAGCAAGAGGAGCAGCGTGCCGGGAGTTCAATACCCGAAAATCGGTGTTGTCTCTTTTTGGTGCTGGCCTTGCCCTCCTCCTTCATTTTTACTTCTTACAACTCCATACAACTCATGTGACCCAGACCACTTTCACTTCCGAAAGTTTTTCCCCGTGGTCGTCGGCCGCTTGTGTAGCAGTTTGTTGAACACAGGGTTTTGCTCCCGCCTCCGTGTCAGTCACTCACTCAAATCCATGTTGTCCGTCCTCTCTTGAACTCTTCCGAAAAACCACACCACCACAAACTTTTTTCCGGGTAGAAAAGGGCGACCATTCACAACAAACAAGGAGAACCTTCTCATATCATCGCCGCCGGAGTCTGTTGTGGAGCTCTGCTCGGAGCTACCTTCAGAGCTTCTGGATGGGAATGAAAATCGAAATCTTGAATGCGCGATAGGACTCAAGCTATCTCTTGTTTGATTAATTATTTGATCTTCCCAGCAGGGACAGTGTCAACAGGATCCAGAGGGATGAAGGACAGGAGCCATTTTGAAACTGACACTTTCGTCCTTTCCACCTTTTTTCAATAATTTGAATTCATGCTTTGGAACACACACGAAATGGGAATAGCGAGTCAGCGTCCTTCTCCTTTCTCATTATTTACCCTTGTCTCGTTTCTTTTTCTTTTGTAAATTAAATTGAATTCATTTTGAAATGGGGAAAGAAAGAAGGGGAGAAAACTGGATGTCTCTGACTGTGTGTGTGTGTGTTTAAAATTGAAAAATTCTTCCTTGTTTCCATTTCAATTCGACGGCACAAGGCAAAGGATTCTTCGGAGCCATCTGTAAATTTTTCCAAAGAAGATCCTTCCGCAGGCTCTTTTCCTTTTCCAAGGGAGAAAGTGGAAAGAGAAAGTAGAATTAATTCAGGGATTGTGTGTGTATGTGCTACGACAGCTAGTCCGTGCTTTCTGCATAAACTTGAAAAAAGGGGGAGATCATTATGTTTAAAAGAAAGTCGGAGTGGTGGTGGTGGTGAAGGAGATTGTTAGTGGGATTGGTAACGAGGGAAAGAAGAAGGAAAAAGAAAGTGGAGAAAGATAATGGAAATGGAAAAAAGGAGAGCGCACGCCAACCCGCTTCGCTGAGGCTCCAAATTTATGCAAGTGCGAATCGTTATGAGAAGCTAGAAAAAAGAAAGAAAAAAAAAGAAAATGTCTCTTCCTTTCCCTTTTTTTTCTTGGAGACTTTCTCCGCCGTGTTCATTTTCATTTCACCTTCTACGAGTTTCAGTGAGAGAGATAAGAAAGCGCATGCTAAACGAAGTCGGAGAAAGCTTAGTTAGCAGCTCCACCCGATTTCGTCACGGAGGCGATACATGAGCAAATCAGTATGAGTCGTAACTTTGTCCATCATCTCTAATAGTAGGAATTCCTTTAGATTTGAAGTGATCAGAGAAGGTTTATTTCATATGGACCAATGATGTTTAAGCTCTGGATTGGACTTGAATCAATAATAAGTTGTGCGTATTGTTTCTCTGTTGATGAGGAAGGATTGCGAGGCGGGTAACAAACCCGGGGGTTTCTGCTCTGCATATCCAGGAGTAAAGTTGCGAGGGGACGCCTTCATTTGCCTCATTCCCTAAGTCCTCCCCATCGCTTTTCCTCGTCTGCACTGTGCTTTACTGGAAAGACGCTTCCCCGTCTTCTCCCACTTTGGACTTTTTCGGGGTTCCTTTTTTTTAACTTCCCTTCTTCCATCCTCCTCGTTCCCTCTGTCTTGCTCATTACGAAGCAAGCAGCCCAACACTTTTGCCCTCCTTCCAGCAAGTCTCCACTCAACTCCGAGAAAGCAAAACTTTTTTTTTGTCTCGTCCCCGTCGTGGTGCAGAGCAGAAGCACCTTTCTCCTCTTCCCACGAGCCAAAGTTATAGTAGTTGAATCCCAGGTTAGGACGGCAGAGCAACTCCTCTTAGCCCTGCGTCGTGAAGAAGCTTTAATTACTGGGCACTCATTAAAGAGTGGAGGAGAGGATGGAGGGAGGTCTCCAGCCAACAGAAGGCTCCGCCTCCTTCTCCTCCTGGAAGTAGTAATTAGTGGACACTTCAATAATGGAGTGACGACATTAATGTAACTAATCGCACATTCATTCAAATACACAAAGTTCCTAGCTGTTGTACCTCGCTCTCTTCCAGTGGAGACTCCAAGGTGTTACACAGAAGAAAAATCAAAGTTCCTAGCAAATGCAATTGAAGTGCCGGTGGTTTTAATTATTAAAAAATAAGTTATAGCCAACTGCGCACACTCACACACAATTGTGTTCCGAATAAGTCATTAATCAAGTCTGTGAAACAAAAACTCGAGTTCCTATTTCAACTGTAATAATAGCTTACACTAGTTGCGTGTAATTGTATACACTCAAAGGACACACGATTTGTAAAGATTTGAAATTGAATCTGAGGATTTTTCATCAGCATCAATTACTTGGTAAGTGCACTTGCTTTCTCTTATTGTCTCCACTTTCTCCAAATTGACGAGAGACATGAGGAAGGAAGGAAATGACTCATTCCTTAGTAACTCAGATCAAGTTCAAGGAAAAGAAGAAATGGATCCTGAATTCATTTTCCCAGTTTTTTGACTTGACTACTAGTTTGATTTTTTTGAAATGTATGAAGATTTGATTGAAATTCAAGAGTAGGTTTCACGATTTCCGACAAGGGATCTACGAGTTAGGTCTACTACGTTCCGAGATCGAATTTTTATAGACAAGTTACCATGATTGACAGGCTGCGGGAGGATTTGGAATTTTAGGTGTCATAAGTGAATTGGATTCTCTGGGAAATTTAAATCGAGAGAAAGGGTGAGAGGAGTATCGTTTTGTTCCTTTTACAAGGGGGAATGGGCATTAAATGCTCAAATCCGGTTTTTGAACAAGGGAGTAATTACTTGTACAAGATCCAGATAAAAGTGGAAACGAGCAAACCTCAGTTACTAGTTCTTTTATATGTTGTGAGCATTGACGTAAAACGAAGAAGATTTTGATAAAGTTTTGTCTCTATGTCTCATCCGATCTTAAATAGGGAGGGAGAGGGAATTTTGAATTTGAATCGGAATGCCTGCTGGTGACGTTGAAACAGAAGACGACCAAGTCTTGAGGATTGATATTAAAATCCTGCTAAAGGAGAGAACCCTCCTTTCTTCTCTCGGAGAATTGATTATTAGAATAATAATAAAAAAAGGGGCGACAGTCGTTGATCTTCCCCGGGTTCTGGATGGTTTGAAAAAGGCGTATTGGGCGAGCAGGGATGATTAAATTCCCCGCTCCCCTTCTTCACTTCCGTTGTTTTGAGAATAAGTCTTGTATCAAATTCAAAAAGTATAAAAAGATGGACCCATTCAAGAGTCTTTTTGAATATTGGATTAGTTCACACACAAATTACCATATACAGGCTCTTACCTGAGACCATGTAAAGCCGGAGATTTCAAAAGTAACGAATTATTATTTATTATTGGAAATATCCGATAAGCATCCGATAGTAGGTGTGGTATGGGCCAATATCCAAAGGGCCATTGACCTTGCCCCGGCGCCTTACACGGGTTACTTGAATTGCGTCGCAGAAGTCTTGTTAGTTGGCTCAATTTGAGAGTCAAATCCTTAGCTTGGCTCCTTGATCTTGATAATTATGGAAGAGAAGACAATGAAGTCGGCGTCCATTTGTCGCTGTCGGTTGCCACATCTTCTGGATTTGTCTCTACTCTGCATATGGAATGAGCAGGAGATTGACAGCTCTTGGTTCTCATTGGTCCATATCACAACTTCACAATTTGCCAAAAGTACAGCAATAGAAGACATGCAGAAGGTTCATGAAGTCTTGGTTTATTGGTTTTGCGCATTTGGTTAATTGTACAAATTGAGTCTAATTGACCACCAGTGAGTGTTTAATTGCATCATAATTCTCAACACGGGAGTGTTGAATGAAGGCGGGTTGAGTGACAGAAGGGAAGGAGTTGCGTCTGTCTTGTGGGTGTGGACGGGTAGGGCTCCTCCTTGCAATCTTTCTAATTAATGACACCCACTCTTCCTAATTGGCAGTGGCAAAGACAGTCCCTCTTCTTCCCGTCTCGACGCAGAAGTTGCAAAAATAAGTCCAGCTCTACTGCAATTGTGGATGAGTTGATCCTTTCGTAAAGGGGGGAAGTGGAGACGATAAATCAGTTGGGAAATCCTTTGAGCTTCCCATAAGATGTTTCTGCAGGTATGTCTTCCCAAAGGTCTCTCCAGGAGGGAACAATGGCCCTTACACGAGAAGCTGATCCCTTGTCCCGATAAACGCTGTCACATACACACATTGGCCTTGGGAAGTGACCCAGGAGGGACTTCAAACCCTCCAGCTCCTCATCCCTCAAATAAAGTTTACCTTACAAGGGACCACGGATTTTGGGTTAATTACTTTAGCCAGTAGTAGTAGAGTGACAAAATGGCTGCTTGTGAGCTACCCAAGTATGGCTTCGCTTTAGGGGTGAGACAAAGAGGCGACTGAGGTTTGTTTTGGCCCTAGTATGGAGACATTTGGATCTACGATGATGATCATGATGATCAGACCTTCAAACCTCTGTCTAAAACAGGGAGAAATTGAACTTTTTTTAGGGGAAAGTTCGTGTGATCTTTGCATTGAGGGTATAGTGGATCATAATAGAGTTGACTTAGGGAAAGTCTCCACTTACTCTTTTCCTCTTTTTGCTTGTGAAGATGGTTTGCTTCATTGGAAGACTTCAAGTCTTCATGCATATTTGATGGGCTTCCTCTTCTCCTTCTTCTGCTGGTAATCTTACCAACTTCCCCTTGCGCGAAAGTGCAAGGCGCGCGCCCTTCATATCATTATGAGTCCGCCCTAGACTTTTGCATACTTAACTCCTTTTCCCCCCAGCTAACGTAAGAAGAAGCTTTAGCTCTACCACCACCACCTTCTCGCGTCTTCTCCAATTTCAAATTCACCCGCTTTATATG
Organism: Pseudachorutes palmiensis; assembly: GCA_009869845.1. Taxonomy (NCBI): domain Eukaryota; kingdom Metazoa; phylum Arthropoda; class Collembola; order Poduromorpha; family Neanuridae; genus Pseudachorutes; species Pseudachorutes palmiensis. The sequence continues at coordinate 43,685 of VNWY01000295.1, forward strand.
CATGATGGGCTCGGGCTCTCCCTTTGAAAACGTACTTCCTTGATCCCTCACTCCAAGCTCCTGTTTTTTATACATTTTTAAAAAGGATGGAAATCCCCTAAAAATCTTTATGAAAGCACTTTGTGAGAAACGGCTTAGAGCCTGGAGGGTTATTCTAATAAGGGCCCGTAGTGGAAGGTGTGTAGGTAGCCTTAATCCCGATGGATAGGATGGATGGTGGCAAAGTTTCAAATTTTCTACCGCAAAATACCAAGGTCATCCTTTTAGTTATAACGAGTAACTCGGTATATGAGTAACTCGGTTTAATTGGATTAATTTGCGTTGAAGGAGAGCAATTAATCCAAATTCCAGTAGAAACAGTGATGCTTACGTTATCTACGTAATAGTTGAAAGCTTGAGAGGGTTTAAAGTTTTTTCTTCGCAAAGTGTCACCCATTGCCCATAATGAAAGCGCCATTTGTCAAAATCTTAAACACTTCAGCCATTCCTCATATGTGTTTTGAAAAACTCATTGAAGGAGACTGAGGCGTGTGTTTTTCCGACGGAGCAAAAGATGACAACGTAATTTATATATGAGAGGGACTGTAGTCTTTCTTAAATGTCGGAGTTGTTTTGTAAAGAAGGTTTGAATTTTCCAGCCCTGCCTGGAGAGCACGCGTTGACATTTTGTGCATAAGAGTCCCCTTCTTCTTCTAGGCAAATTGTCATTAATCAAAGCACCAGAAGGGGGAATTAATAGAAACTCTTCATTTAAAAATAGAAGTATATAACACTCATTTCATGGACTCAGACTTTTGGCAGAAGTTTATGAGAGGAAGTCATCATGTTTCGGGAAAGGAATTAACGCCGTGTGTCGTAGGACTTTGAAATATTCAAATTAACCATTGAAACTATAGACAGGCCCCTTTCTAAACGTAAACGTTAAGATTTAACTCTCAGAAGAAAAGTTAAGGGAGCGTAAAAGAGCTACAAGAAGTCTGTTTCATCGCGGTAGAACTATTACGACAAACGACAATTTGGAGTTTACGAACTTTAATTATGGGCCTGTCACTTTGCAAAAATCTAAGATGATCCAGCTCCATACGGTACAGACGACTGTTAGCCTTGGGTTCCAATTAGAATTTCCCCAATTGTGTAATTGTACCAGGCACTACGTGGCTCTTCGTCATCCCACCATATTCCCTTAATTGCAGTTTATTACAACTAATTCCCAGCAGTTAATTTTGTGGAGGAAAAACTGAGCAAAAAAAGGGAACTTTAATGGGCCTGGCATATATAAGTTGTAATGAGGGTGTCTGTTTTAATTGTTGAACAAGGAAACATGTGTAGGAAAAGCAGCTGGCATAGCTTGGGCTCTTGATTAGCCTTCCTTTTGTGTTTTTCGAGTGGGGGAATTAATCCATAATTATATGATATACGCAGGGAGCATTAATGTACACTCCAGCTACAAGTTACTACCTTAAAACTACAATTAACTCACGTCCTTAACGCTAAAATTGGGAGTTTTAACTTTGTAATATGGTAGTGGGGTTCTTAATTGTCTCACATGCAAATAGTTTATGTTCATTAGCCCAGTCGAGCCAGTCCCCTCTTTACCTTCATTTTAATTCATTCACTATATAGCTTAGCATTTTGGATGTTTGCATCAACACGTTCATTATACGTTAAACCAAAATCCCATCATGCGACTCCAACAATGGGAATGATGACTCTATGATTCCAAATTACTATTGTAAGTGGAGACTAATTGCTCTGGTGTGTCCAGGATTTCGTGACAAAAGACGTTACAAGGTCGAACTAGTAACTGAAAGTACAAAACTGAAAAAGAAGGTGGATTATTATATGTACTGAGAGATGCCTTAAAACAATTAATGAGTGTCATTAGATGATTAAAAGATGGATTAGCATCCACTACTTATTAAATTGGAGGCTACACGGGGGCTTCTCTTTTTCCTCATATCCGGTGATTACCTTATCTTTTTCGTCTCGTTGGCCAATGACACTAAAGGTTTCTTTCTTTAAAATTAAATTTGTTAACAACCCTGGTAGTAGTTAGTCAGTCAAAGGTGGTGGGAGTAGGGTTATCTTGTTTTCTTAATCTGCTTACTAGGGTTTAATCGCTTGGTCGTAACGATTAGTGGAGTTGTTAAGGTTCGAGACTACTTAGGAGTCATTTGCTTAGTGCTTTTAGGTGAGTTTAATTTAAGTTAATCAACCCCTTGATCTGAAGTTATGGAGTGAGACGAAGCCAACTCTGTCATTACCAGCTCACTAATGAATCCTAATGTCCCGGAACCTCAAAAATTCACCTTACACTCCTTAATTGTAATCAAGGATTTAACAAATGAGGAATTAACAAAGGACTAGGCGCCGATTCTGCCAAAAAGTGCAATGCTCCAAGTTGCATACTTACGGGGCAACTCCCCCTTTATGCGTAAACTTAAAGTTGCACGTCAACATTTAGTCAAACAAGGCATTGCGTCTTTGTTCATTTTGGCTATAAGAAGACAAAATTAAAGGTTCCTTCTGATACTTCTGAGAGCCTTATTCTGTCGGCTTTTGTCTCAATCTTTTGTAATTTTTAGAATTTGGTTGATTGATTTTGTAAATGAGTTTCTCCTTGAGAATTATAAGAAAAAGGCAGCTGAGATGAATGACACGGTTCACTTCCACTGCGCACCTTTAGACAAAAATCTCCTTTGTTGTTTCCCATCCGTTTCTATTTTGAGTGTAAAAAACGGATTTTAAGATGATTCGGCCCTTTGTGTTTCATCTTTGAAGTTCTTATACTAAAGAACATCCCCTGAAAGTCTTATTTTGCCCCTTATTACGGGGCTTATTTCGAATGCGGAGGGTGGGAACTTTAATTTCTCTACCATTATTCGACTTTTCTGAATCAGGCATTCAGCCTATTGTGAGTTGACAGACGACAGAGAACAACGCCAAGGTAATTTTCACATTAGCCGTATAATAAATGAAACTAAGGAATGAACTGAGGAGGAGGATGAGGACAAAGGGAAGCCACTACTAAAGCCCATTACGACACTCATTATATCTCCTTTTTTGAATCTTCCCGGTTATTATCACCACCAGGATTTAGTCTAAGGGGGAAGTGTTTGGCAGTAAGGATTTTGGCAACTTACAAAATGCAAAATCTGTTTCTTGTGGTTTTCTGCTCTGATTTTGATAACAGTCGTTTTGTATTTTATTTTGCAAGTATGCCTTATGCGGTGTCGTATAGTAAAGTATGAAAAGTGTGTTTGGCGGTGAGGTTATTTCCAAGGAAGTCTCATTCAGTTACTCCTGGTGGCTTTGATGTGTAGCTAAGGAGGGAAGATTCAATTAGGGTAGACACGGAATTAGGCGGAAATGGAAGTTTTAGGAGTCGTTCCTTTTATTTGTCCCCGGTGATTGGAGGATGATGCAATAATGAGCTTCGTCCCCGTCCTCATCATGCACTGACCATTGTCCTTAATTTCAAACTTTCCCTCTCCGTAGAGCTCCTCTCTACTTAGCTCTACTGGGACCTTTGTGTCCTACTGTAATTATTTTTCGGGGAATGAGTTCCAAACGATTTTCAGATTAGCTCATCATTCTTCTGTAGGTTCATAAGGAATCAAACCAATTCCACCATGATGATGAAAGTCAGTCCCAAATTGAGTTTTCGCGGGGGATGATTTGAGTTAAGTGGAAGGACAGACACGTGATTTGATGAGGCTCTCAATTACCTTGTCGTCGTCTCTTTTGGGGGAGAGCAAAACTAGTTTTGCTCCATTTCTGTTTCATTTGAAAAAGAAACGGGTGCTCTGGGGATGGGATTTTTATGCAAAAAAATATCTTTGAGCCACGCGTACAATGCATTGTTTGTTTGACTCCAATTCGGGTCGTTTATCTCAGGACGTAATGGAGAATCATAAATTACCCCGAGAGCAATTTTGATTGTCGAATTTAAAATGTGTCTCTTTGGTGGTTGAATCACAATCTCATCGATTGTCCTTTTTAGTTTTTTTTTTAGTTTAAAAACCCACCATTTTTTAAAACTCTTTATCATAGTTGAAAAATCAGGAAGGGCGAAGGGCAGTCCCTGGTTGGTTTTCCCGGAATAATTGCAACTTTGTAACCCTTTCCGTCCTTCCCAATTCAAAGGGATGACGGAAATGATGACTTCATAACCAAACATTATACACACCGAGAGGGAAAATTTAAAGTCGTAAATCATGACGTAAAAAGTTGGGTTTGTGATGTTTTTTTTTCGTTTTTCATTCACAAACCATTTAGCAGCAGCCGCCGCCTTTTTATTGAAAAAGTGAATCCAAAATCTACCAAGTTTATTTGCACTGGGGAGAATCGTCGTAGGACGCGGAAACGCGGCACAAATGTTGTTTCCTCTGCGCTCCATTTCCTCCACAATTATCGATTAAATTACTTTATGGTTTATGAATTATTGTGAAAGTTAATGGAGAAAATTTGTTTCTCGTTTTTTTTTAGAAATGGAAGGACCGAACTGGAGTCGCCGGGGGCGTGGACTGCGTTGTGTTGTTCGCACATCGTGATTGTGTTCGAGTGACATGGAAGCGTTCCTGGCCTTGGCAACAGCAGGACAGGGGGATGAGTCTTCAGGCACAGGAGCCCTGAGTGACTTCCGGAAGAACAACAACAACCGGAGTAGCACCAAAAGCCCGAGCCCTTCGTCCCGGAGTCCAGGTCGCTCTCAGTTCCTATTGCCACATCTCTCTTCTCCGCGTGGGAGTGTCCTTGACAACGGTCACTACTGGAAGTACCTCGTCGGAAGCGGTGAGAAAGGGATGGTTCCGAGGGACTCTGACTCCTCCGAACCTCCTTGCAGCGGCGGCGATGAGCCTGTCGTAAGCCGTCTCAAAAAGTCCAATAATAAGTCCCCACCTGACCCCTCTGAGCTGAGTCGAAGTTGTGAAGACTTGAGTCTCCGCGCCCCTACTCCTGGTAGCAATGTTCCTAACTGCGTCCGCCTCAAGAGCCCCGCCGGAGATTCCATGAGTGACGTGGAGCGGTTCGACGGGAAGATTGTATACAACCCCGACGGTTCTGCGTACATTATAGAAGACTCTGAGCTGAGTGAGGAAGACGGGAGCCTGGAAGTGCCCCACCTGGAAGGGTGCATTGTAGACGGACGCGGAGTTTCGAGTTTGGGCCTTTCCGCCCTACCTCAGATCGCCAACGCCTTCTACGTGAGTCGAAATCCTGCCCTGGTCTCAGCCCTCTACGGCGGCACCGTGAATTCTCCGCTCCTGGGCGACTCCAAATCCAAAGTTCCTGAGATTCCGATTATGCATAGCTACAGGGTCTACTCTTGCCGTGATAATTCATCCGGGTGTGATAGAGGGAGTAATGGGGAGGAAGGAGGAAGGGAGGAAGGGGACTGTGAGGAGAGTTCATCGACCTCGCCTGACCCCAACGCAGCATCATCAGTTCCTATCAAACCCATCCTCATGTGCTTTATGTGTAAGCTCTCTTTTGGCTACACCAAGTCCTTTGTGGGCCATGCCATGGGAGAGCATTCTCTGAGTCTCTCGGACCAAGAGCGCAGACTCCTCTCTGCCCGAAATGTCTCTGCTATCATCCAAGCTGTTGGCAAGGTCAAGGACCCACTCATCTCTTTTCTAGAACCAATGGGCAACTCCGTTCCTATCAATAACCAATGCACTGCTGCAATGGTTCACTCTTCAGTTCCTACTCCAGTCTCCAGGGCCCATGCCCTTTTGCCACCAAACACAACAACAAGCTCCTCATCGTCAACAGAGCTACAACAACAAGCTTCCTCAGCAGCGCCCACGGATCTCTCACCACCGCTCAGGAAGGATGAACAGGCTTGTAAAATGCAAAGCACCGCTGCCATGGGCATGGATCTCACTCGAAAGAGTCCAGGAAGTGGACGGAGCTCAGTCAGTCCAGGGAATTCAATCTCCCCAGCACCAACAACGACAGGCTTAGGCTCAAGTCCGAGCTCATTTAGCTCACCACTCGGAGGTGTAAATGGGCCACCTAATTTCATGACAGGGACAACTATAGGGGTTTGCCCAGAACACATGAACGGCCGTCCCTCGGGAGTGGACTGTGGAAAATGTGAACTGATCTTGAATTCAAGTCGGATGGGAGCCCTTGGTAGTTTGCACACTCGGAATTCCTGCAAGACTCTCAAGTGTCCGAAATGCAACTGGCACTACAAGTACCAAGAAACATTGGAAATCCACATGAAGGAAAAACATCCAGACAATGAGACAAGCTGCATTTACTGTATCGCTGGCCAACCCCATCCTCGCCTTGCTCGGGGTGAAACATACACGTGCGGCTACAAACCTTACCGTTGCGAAGTTTGCAACTACTCGACCACGACCAAGGGCAACTTGTCAATTCACATGCAGTCAGACAAGCACTTGAATAACATGCAAGAGTTGCAAAATGGAGGAGTCCCTACAGAGTCCCTTGTGACCTCATCACCAGTGCAGGGCGTCGGGTCAGGAAGTGGACAGAAACTGAGCTGTCCCTCCCCAGGCGGCGGTGGAGCTACAAACATGAGCGGCAGCCAATCAGTGGTCGGTAGCAATCAGTCACCCAAACCCAAACCCACATTCCGCTGTGACGTTTGCAACTACGAGACGAATGTGGCGAGAAACCTAAGGATACACATGACGAGTGAGAAGCATACCCATAACATGATGGTTTTACAGCAAAATGTGAAGCATATGCAGCATCTAAGTGCACTCCAGGCTTCGTCACCCTTTGACCCCTCGAGTTTGCTCCAATTTCATCCTGGACTGGCTGCTGCAAGTGCAGGCTCAGCAGGAGAGAAAGGGGGTGGTGGACACAATGAAGCTGCCCTGGCGGACATGGCTTATAACCAAGCCCTACTAATTCAAATGATGACCGGAGGTCAACTCCCTCCTCACATTCCACCCGAATTGGCACCCCACATGGACCTTGGCCTGAATCCGGATACAATGGAACCACCACCAGAGCCACCAGATCCAAGTCCCTCTCATCTTTTCATGTGCTGTGTTTGCACTTCCTACCATACCGATAGTCTGGAGAGCCTCAGTCACCACTTGACCTCTGACCGGACCAAACTGAGGGAGTCTGAGATCCTTGTCCTCGTTGCAGGGAACTACCTCTGCAAACTCTGTTCCTACAAAACGAATCTCAAGGCCAATTTCCAACTACACTGCAAGACAGACAAACATCTCCAGAGACTCCAGCACGTCAACCATATAAAAGAAGGCGGAGTGAGGAATGAGTGGAAGCTCAAGTATCTGAGCATGAGCAATCCCATCCAAGTGCGTTGCAATGCTTGTGACTATTACACAAACTCGGCTCATAAGTTGCAACTCCATGCGGCGCATCAGCGTCATGAAATCAGCGTCCTCATTTTCCGTCATATCCAAGGACAAGAATCGTCCATTGGGGAAGATGCCCGGATCTACGTCTGCGCACTCTGTGGATTTACAACTCGAGTCAAGTTACAACTCCTTCAACACACTAGGTGAGAATTTTAGGATGTTGATTGAATTACATTAACAATGGTGTGGTTTGGCTCATAAATCCGAGATCCATTAGTTTCCTTGACAATGGAGACATGCGCATAAGTAAGAGTAGAGAGTGAGCATTAAATCCTTCGTAAGTAATTAAAGTCAGGTGTGTTCGAATGGACTTGTAAGGCAGGAATGAAGATTTGAAAACCACTTGAGTTGGAGTTAATGGCCGTTCCTCGACACAACCGTTATGATTATGAGACACTTGGACATAATTAATTACCGCCGTAATTAAAAAAACAAGTTGGAGATAATTGAAAGATTTCAAGCGCCTCTTTTACGACTCCACCTCCACCTTTAGCCAAAACCAAAATTAATTAATTTTTTTTAATATTTTAGATCTCTAAAGCATCTTCAACTGGAGCAATTGCATAGTTTGCAACGGCGGGCTGAAGGGAAGGACGGAATTCCTGATCTGGCTCAAATCTTCCGGGTCCTTGAGCAGCCTGATTCTTCCGATTCTCCTGGACCACTGAACTCTCTCCAGTCTGCGCAGGCTCATCATCACCAAGCCCTTGTTGATTTTTTCAATGAGTCCTCAGCAGCAGGTAATAATGACCACAAAATGTCCACCCATGGCATCACCCACATTCCTGGACAGTAGATCGCACGTGACTCCTCCGTTAATTCCCTCATCTCGTTGGATTTATGAAAGGCATTAAGAGCCCTTTAGAACCCCTTATTCCTTACAGGATAATTAAGTTGATTTGTGGTCCGTTTGTGTCTACTGGGAGAGTCCATTAACGTTTAATTTAATGAACCTCTATCTTACCTCCTTACAAGGGGAATTGTCACTTTATGCAAATGACAACAACAAGGACCACTTCAGCCATGTCATATGTCCAGTCTCCCTCCCTGTCATAATTTTATTAATGAGGAAATTCACTAAAGCCACAGGAATTGTCAGGTTGAAGGAGGTCTCATTTTTCCCCAAAAAGGAGGGAAACTACTGAATTTTTAAACATGTAGCTACGCTATTCATGGACAATTACTGAGCAATATAGAGTGAATTTGTTATTATAACTTTACACAAGGGTGTAAAAGGGCCGTTTTCTATTCCCATGCGTTAACGTTAGTGTAAAGCAGTGTAACGCAACTGTTTGTGTGTGTCATTTTCTCACTTTAAATCCTACTTCATTGTCTTGGCTGTGCATTGGAGCTTTAGGGACAAAGGAGTTGGCCATTCAACTTTGAAATTAAAAGGAGTGGAGGTGTGAAATCCACTCCAGAGTCAGAATAATTAGGAGACTAATTAATTCCCACTTTGTCATTCAAAAACCGGCTTCCCACGCAGCTAACATGGCCAGTTGGCCATAAGGATAAAGGCGGCGGTTGTTTTTGAATTTCCAAGGGGGTGGAGTGGACATTGTCATGTTCCCTTGGTTCATAACTCCCACCACCTCCGAAGTCGCATGTTCCCTGTCATTGACTCAACAAAGTTCCTCATTTTTTCCATTCTTCCCCGGTCTCATCGGATGTTGATCGAAGCTTGTAATTACTCGTTGAACTCAAGGAGCTACGAGGAAACATAAGAATTCGTACAATAGATTTTTTTTCCTGAATCCATGGCGGTCCCTTTTGCTCAATGTTTTATGACTCACTGAGCTCACCTTCTTAGAAGAGCACACGGATGATGAGAAATTCTGATTGCACTACATGTTTGAAGCTGATGAATGTTTCATATTACATACATTGTATAAAGTTTTGAGCCAGAACAGAGGTTATTTGGAATTAATCCCAATTAGGATATGTTTTTACTAATAACTTGATTCAAATCCGGCAGAATGGAAAAAAAGAGTAATTAGAGTAGGCATGTCCATGTAGAACACGAAAGACACGAATTACGACATGCATATCCTGCCACGACCATTTGCATTCCTCCCATTCCCAAATGCTAATTCATAACTCGTTTGACCCTTGACCCTTTTTCAGCAGAAAAGGAGCTGATGAGCAAAAAGGAAGTTTCAGCGGAGAGTGTGTTGAAGCACGCACTGGAAAAGGAGTCCCTTGAACTGAATGATCTCAGCTGCCCCTTTTGCACCTTTGTCACCGACTCTGAGTCACGATTAACAAACCACCTAGCCACTCAACACTCTTCCACAGACTCAAGCGGGTCAAGACTCCGCTCTTCTTCCGACGGGCCACGAAACTCATCGACCTCACCCGAGTCAAAAGGGGAGGGTTCATCAAATACAAACAACTGCTGCCCTCTTTGCTCCGAGTCGTGTAGTGATCGTCACTCCCTCGAGAGCCACGTGATGCAAGTTCATTCCGTGAATGCAGAAGGACTCCAGCGACTCCTTCTACTCGTCACTCACTCCAATTGGCTCAATCAGTCACCAACCTCTAGAGGAGGTAATCACTCACTCGCCGACTCAAACGACGAAGCCAAAACCCATTCGGAGAGTGAAGACTCCCCGAACGACTCGGCCGAGGACTGCCGATGTGTTTCCTGCTCCGTTGTATTTCGATCCTTGGATGAGCTTTGCAGTCACCAGTCTGAACTCGGCCATTTTGAGATCAAGCCCACACCTGGCGGAGGTCTGGGGTACTTGTGTTGGAAAAAAGGCTGCAACCAGTACTTTCCTTCACCACCCAGTCTCCAAGTTCACTATCGGGAAATCCACATGTCACGTGGGAGTCGACGCTCCTCTTCCTCTACTCAAGCAGCTCCTGTTACCGTTTCTGAGAAGCATTTGCACAAGTTCCGCTGCAATCAATGCTCCCTTGCGTTCAAGACTATGGAAAAACTCCAAGTTCATGCCCAGTATCACACGATCCGCGATGCTTCCAAATGTTCCTACTGCGGCCGAAGTTTCCGCTCAGTTTCTGCCCTTCAGAAGCACGTGGAGAGTTCACACTCTGAACTTTCGGTAGAGGAATTGAACGAATTCAGGACTCGACTTGCATCCAATCCCTTACTTCTGGCGGGACTGAATGAGAAAGTATTTGAGTCTGCGCAGGCGCGAGGAGATGAGGATGGAGAAATGGAAGTAGATTCTGACCGAGATGAACGTGAGAGCAATGATTCTGGCGGAAGTAAAGATCAACAGCAGTTGTTTGAAGATTATTTGAATACGCAAGCCATGGCTGAAGACTCTTATGCCGACCCAACAAGGAAGTATAAATGTCACCGGTGTAAAGTGGCATTCACAAGGCAGTCCTACTTGACCTCTCATAACAAAACCCTGCTTCATCGGAAAGGGGAGAAATTGAGCTACCCTATGGAAAAGTACCTCGACCCCAATCGTCCCTTCAAGTGTGAAGTTTGCAAAGAGTCCTTTACGCAAAAGAACATTTTACTCGTCCATTACAACTCGGTCAGTCATTTGCACAAGTTGAAGCGGGCAATGCAGGAACAAACTAATTTTCTCAGCTCCATGACCGCCGGTGCGGCGTCCAATGCCCAAGGAACATCCCCAGTCATCAGCCCTGTTAGTTCTAAAGGGGGAAATAATTCAGCTTCAACCCCAACAGAGACAAACAAGAGCAACAGCAGTCCTGAGGAAGAGGACAAGAAACCATTCAAATGCAATATTTGCAAAGTCGCTTATAGCCAAGGCTCCACACTGGACATTCACATGCGCTCTGTACTCCACCAAACACGAGCATCCAAACTCCAGGAGTTGGCACTGAGTGGGCAAATTGATCTTTCTCGACCACTCATTGAGCAACCGGAAGTGGGTCGGGGAATCTCAGAACAGCATAAGAAGGCACTGCTGGCGGAAATGATGAGCCCTAAAGGAACAGGGGCGAACAACAATGAAAGTTCATCACTCAATACTTCCACTTCAACCCCTGGACGCTCCTCATCTCCAACCAATTCAAGTTCAAGCGTTTCTCCAGCAAACACGACACAGGCGCTGAACTGCTCTCGCTGTGGCTCTGTCTGTGCATCGCCAGAAGCACTTTTGACTCACATGCATTTGTACTGCCTCTTCTTCCCGCCAAATAATTCAACCAATGCGGCTCAACAAATGTCAGAAGGAACGGAGCGTGACTCACCAGGAGGCGACTCGGAATCATTCGGAGTGACTCGGTTTGTCATGCCGAGAGGAAAGTCAAGTCAACTGTACAAACATATTCTGGAGTCGTATGGATTTGAAATTGTTATGCAGTTCAACGAATACCATCAAAAGAGAAGGAGAGAAGCGGAGCGCAGTGGCTGTGACGGAGAAGGAGACGAACCAAGCCCGGAACTGGACGAAGCAATTTTGAAAGAATTTCCCGAACTTGCCAAATCACGGTGTCCATTTTGCCACAAAGTATTTTCCTCAGTGTGGATACTCAAGGCTCACTGCGAAGAAATTCACAAGGACGTCGTCTCGATGGAAACGCTGGAGAGCTTTGCAGAAATATTCCGTGCAAGCTACATGAAGAAACTGGAGCTAATGGGTATCAGCTCGTCATCGGCTGAATTTGAGAACGAGGAAGGAATGCGAGAATCTGCGCAGGCGCGAGCCCCAACAGCACCATCGCCACCTACAGCCTCAGTCACCCCGGTCTCAAGCTCGGTCGAGTCGGCTGGAAATAATCAGACAATGAGAGGAGAAAACGAAAGGGGCG
>VNWY01000296.1:0-55800 GCA_009869845.1 Pseudachorutes palmiensis
TAATTTACATTACTCCCCCAATTTCCTTAGAACTCGACCTTTTATCAAAGGTTGTTCACTGCTTCCTGAAACTGATGAATGATAGGGATTGACGTAGGACCACTGACAGCATCCACGTTACTCAATGCTAAAATTAGCACCAACAATATTTATAATTAATGAAGTCATGCATTACAAGAAATCAGAATTAGTTCCGTAATTCTCCATTTTGTCTAAATTTTCATCTAAGCCCAAAGGGAGAACGAAAGAAGCAGTAGGATTTCAGAAATGTTCATCAATTGCTATTCGTAGAATTTTATTTTGATCCTCTTAGCTCATTATTATGAGCTATAGTTAACTTTTTATCAGTTACAATTAAACCGGCACAAATACTCGGAAGTCTAAAGTTAAAAAACAAAAGAATGGAGTAATTTTCAATGTAATTTGACAGATAAGAACATCGAGGTGATGAAATGCGCATGACATTTCAATCTGTCATCCACTCAACGTGTCACCAATTCCAGTTAACTTTCAACAGCGGCTTGACTTTAAATTTAAAGCCAGTGATAAAAGTGTGTAGATTTATTGCGATGTTGTTGAGGAAACTTTGATCTTTTTGGAATTAATTAAAAAATACTTGGTGATGTGTGGTGTTAACCTTTTAATCTTTTAGGCCAAAAGTCCCCAGTCCAACACCGTTGAAGCTTAAATCAGTTGCACCACAGACCGCTGTCACCACAAAGGTCAAAGATGATGACGCTATCACGACGTAGCGACATGTTAGAATGTAGCCTCACCCACAGTAATTTTTAAATTAACGAAAATCCATATATTTAATCATTTGTCAATTGTAGAGTGAATGTATTTATGGATTGAGACTCCGCTCTGCCTCTGCAATTATTTCATCCACAATACCTTCTGCTTCTGGGACAATTTCATTCAGCTTCGTCTCTGCTTCTTCAACAATTTGATCGACAAAGAGGTTGAATTCTGGCTCTTGTCGGAAGATGGTCTCCAGGTCAAGTTCTCCAAATGCAAGAAGTGTACCGACATTCGTTGCAGTGGTAAAGAATTCACTTGCAACTTCCTTCATTTCCTTCACAGTGTCTTCAGAAATGTTCTCCTCTTGGACATATCGCTTGAATTTGGCAATATCCTGCAGAACTTCTTCCGTTCGTTTGGCTTCGATTAACATTTCCTCTGCAATGAGTCGTCCAAACTCGAGCCTCTTGGAAAGTTCTGCAGTGGAGATCCCCAGCTCTTCAAATCCTTCTTCAAAGATTTGGCTCAGGCGACATTGGTCAGATTGACTCGAGTGGAATGACAAGTCCAAGAGTTCCTCGATCATTCGGTTCACGACCTTGTCTCTGATGAGGATGTGCCGAACAGTAAACTCAACCGAAGGAGCCATTGTGAGGGAGTCGTGGTCACTCATGTCGTCCTCACATTCATTCGATTCTGCCAATGCACCAAAATACACGAGCAGTTCGCAGGTGCATTCAATCAGGCCTAGTGGGTTCTCCTTTAGCGTCTGGTAAGGGTAGCCGTTGTCCGTACAAAACTTCTCAAATGTCAAGGCGTTGTGGACAACGCCGGTGCGCTGGCGCTCCTTCAAGTACTGCTCGAATGGAACTTTACGAATGATTGCTGCAAAATTAATTCCATTTGTGAGGAATGTTGACAAGCTGACACAAGCAAATTAGACTTTTTTAAGCTTACCTCTCATCATGTTCGGACGGCGAATTTGCAAAATATTTCGAATGTTGGATGTGATGTGCTGAAAAAGCAAACCATTTTTGAAATTACGAATTAATTTACTACCTTCCGAACATCAATTTACTAACAAGAAACAAATAATTTTACCTGAATATCTTTGAAGTATTTCAGTCCCATTTTACTCAAAGCTGAAGCATCCACGTTGATCAATTTCCGTCCAGAAATGCAATTCCGTGCAAACATTTCCTAATAGACAAATTGCCTGGATTAATTTAATTTCCATGATTGTAAAATTAATTTACTTTTAGATGTGAGCATCCAATTGAGTCGAGCCAAGCCCCAACTTGTTCCACAGTCCAATCAAAGCATGAAGGCAAATCAGGATCATTGACAGGCGGAACTCCTATCAACCGCTTGGCATTGATTCCTCGGATTTGAACAATGATTTTCTTCACATCTCTAAACATAGTACAAGAAAATATTAAAAATCGTTTCATTTCAAAGGGCGAATCCAATCCTCACTCATCTGATAGATACTTCAATGGACCGAGCAAGCGCTTCACCATTTTGAGCTGAACGTCGAGCCATTCATCTGCATTCCTTGGAATTCGTCTCATGACCATTCGGATTTGTTTGAATTTGAGCAAGCAGATGAGCACAATGTCCGACGCTGTTTTGAACTTCTTTTGCTGAAGCCTTGCAATTTCCAGTTCTAACTCTGGATTGATGAGGTTGCTCAGTGCTAGGAGATTCCGTTCAGTCAGCTTCTTCCTTCGTTTCTTCTTTTCTTCTTCATCCTCGTCAGAATCGGAAAGCTCAGCTTCAGATTCATGAGGACTCGAATTCATTGCGATTGTTGTCATCCTGCTGGACTTCTTTTGGAGCCTTTAGATTTCCAATTGAGGCTCAAGGCTCTGGTATTACGAAAAATTGTGATCGAGTTTGAGACTGAGCTAACTCGAGTAATTATTACTGAAAAGAAAAATCTACGAGTGAAAGGGTCAACACACATTACTCCGTTTTGTTCTTCATTTTGTTTATTTCCAAAGAGCGCTTGCCTGTCATGACGACACGTTTTTGCGCATACTCTGTGATTGAAGGAGCGACATAATTCATCGTCACATTTCCATTCGTTTGTACCTTTTGGTGCAATATGTGCTTCATTCCTATGACTAATTTGTGGTTTTATCTGAATTACTTTTGTCCAATTCGTCACTTCCTGGTGTCTTTGTCAATTCTCATTACAAAGTCGCTTTGTGAATTGTAATCTGCCGTCAAGGACTTTAATTAATTCATTCAATTTCCATCTGGTAAACGAGAATTGTGTCTGTAATCTTTATCTGTCTCTGATTAACCAGATAAATGTGGACTCAAATGGTTCAAATAAAGTGTCCCAGTTAATTACTAAACTACAAAGTTAAGCCAAAGTAAAATCTTCCCAAGTATTCCAATCATTCTCACTGCTTTAGAACTTGAAGGTGCATGTGAGGGATACGGTGTCAGAGGTCAAGTAAATTCAGTAAAGTAAATCGAGTAAGTAAAATCAAGAATCAAGTAAAAATCAAGTGAGATTAATTTAGATTAAAGTGAGGAAATGATTAGTCTGGACTGTTAATAATATTGAATCATTTCCTCCATAATTATTCCTAGTTATAAAAGGTCACTTTTTAAGGTCATTTCGAAAGGTCATTAGCTCGTCTCACGTGGTCCTTTTCGGAGTTCTTACGATTAAAACTCCCGGGAGAATTTCAAATAAAAAATTAAGAAAATTAGATAAATTAAATTGAGAAATGTGACAGGAGCAGGTGACAGAGTCACAGAGTGGACAAGGTGACAGGACTTTTGGACACAAGTTCCACTTTTGAGGGGAGTGACTTCTTGCAGCAAAGGTCATCCACGAAACTGGTTGGCCATCATCTGTCCACGTGGACGACCTTGACCTTGAACGCGGTAAGCAACCTGTAGAGCTTTTGCATTCACTGTCCAACTAACTAATCATATCTCTCCTAAATCATTCCATTTACAGAACCCAGAATACTTTCACAGTTTTGGACATGGCTTCACAAAGTCCTAAACGTTTAGGTTACTGGATTAGTGCCAAGAAGGCAAAGAAGCTGTCACTATCGGACATCCGTGATGCCCTCAGGTCAGTTTACTTTGTATGTTTGTATTTAAACCAATTGCCTAACTTGTACTTTGTTTCATTAACCAGTGACAGAAATATTGAAGCTGTTTCCGTAAGCTTGAAACAATTGATAACATTGTGTAGTGGAATTCTAGGCCGTGAAGATCTTAATTTTTATACCCAGCATTATTTTTATATTTTAGATTGATTTATCATCTCCGTTGAAGGATCAAGGCGCTTTTGATGGACTTCTTCATAAATTGACGGATGTCATTGCCAAGGCTGATCTGCATGATCCAGAGGTGAATTGCTAAAATCCATATAAAGTATAAGTTATAAATTGAACTCATTTTGTGTTTTTATGTTCCATCCAGGCAGTTGCGCTGCTGACCAATTTTGAGTCTTATGTGGCAGATCATCCAGATGTTGTTGTTGTTGATCCAATTTCTTCAATTCGGACAATCATCGACAGACACAAATCATACAGCCTCATCCAGGATTGTGATTTTGAGACAAAAGGTAACTTTTGTTTTAATTTGGAATGTAACCGTGTACTGATGGATAAAGTATTGTAGAAACTGTGTTCGTCCCTCCATTTGTGACGCTGGAATCCGACCGATGTGATAACGCAACGTTGATGCGTGATGCCAAGGTGGAATTCCCTGTAGTTTGCAAACCAATCCTTGCTCACGGAAGTACTGGTGCTCATGAGGTAAACAAAATACTAAAATATTCAATTAGGATTCACCTTTTATCTAAATTTTACTTTTTAGATGACGCTGGTTTTCAATTACCGTGGGTTGTCCCAGTGTCAGTTCCCATGTGTCTTACAATCATTTGTCAATCACAACGCCGTTCTACTACAAAATGTTTGGAATTGGAGAAGGAAGCTTCATGGTCAAGCGGCCTTCAATCATCAACTTGTTTCCATCCGATGGTAAGCAAATTACAACTAAAATAAATCAATTACAAAATTTTGAAATTTTGACCTTCAGACCTGGAGCCCATTCACTTTCATAGCGATGAAATTTCCAAGCCAGAGTCTTCCAGCCGGTTGACAATCACGAATCCAGATGAGCCCGTCTTGGTCCACGAACCAATGTCCAGAAGTGCTGAAAGCCATTTCCAGAGCCGTACATAGGAAGCTCAAAGTGGGGCTATTTGGAGTAGACGTGGTGCTTGAGCAAACTACTGGACGTTACGCCATCATCGACATCAACGTCTTTCCTGGTAAAAACCCGTCACTCAATCCATTAATCTTTAAGAATTGAGCACCCTCACTGAAAAGCATCTAGTATAAAATGGTTTTTTACTGTTTTGCAGGCTATGACGGTGTTCCAGACTTTCCTGATCGGATTGCTGCCTACATTCGTCAAGAACTTGACACCGTTGACCTGAGGCCAGATCATTCCAAATCAAGCACAGCCACAACTACCGAACCATTCGGACAGGATCGAATCGCCTATTAAAGCATCCACATATTTTCCTCATTCAACTCTCTTAATGATTCCCAAAGAACAATGCTGACGCCGCCTGCCACTCTCTACTATTTTATGGAACTTTGGAACTTGTGAATAAACGGGGTTAGTTTAGAAAGACAAGTTCATTTACTCGAGCTGGAACCTGTTGCTCATCCTCTGTTTTATGTCTCCTTCTTGACCACTTTTTACCCGAGTGTCACCTGGTTGTTGCTAATTGGTGTTAGTCTTGTTCTCCCTTTGCTTTGATTGTTTCATTGTATTGTTGTACACCTGAATATACCCATTCATCCCTCCAACCCTCAACGACCATAGCATCGATCCCAACTTGTTCGAAGGTATGCTTCACCTGTCTATGGCTAACAATGGAACCCCACCACCTGACACCAAATGCCCAGTCTATACTCAACACAAACTACTTCATACCACTACCCTACACACAACTCAAAGAGAAACTTCAACTACAATTCAATTAAAATCAAGAGCAGTTTAGCAGTTAGTCCAAGACATTATAGACGATACGTTGCAGGCAACGCTATTCTCATACCATTAGTGCAACACTCTGTTTATTCCATCCATTGTGGCCAATCAAAAGAAGTCTATTGACCTTTAGCCACTGTTTAGTGTTTAGTTTAGTTGCAAAGTGGCCAGTGACTGTCCAAGTGTCCAGTGTCATCAACCCTCTGATCCTTATTGTCCTTACAACCAATGTCAAAGTCATGTCAGTCTAACAACTTTAGACTTTTAATTGAGTTCCCACTTGCGAATTGATTGGAAAAGTTGAAGGAGTTTTTGATTTGACATTCCTGGAAGGAGCTCGTGTAAGGCGCCTTAATTTAAATTCAAAAGTTGAAATCCAAAATATAGAGTGTTGTGATCCAAGAAAGTTTGTGATTAGACTTGACTTAATTATGACACAAGTTTGTCATGAGTTGACATACATGTCCATGTCCATAGACTACAACATCTAGAATGTAGAATACCCGAATATTTACTCTTGAAAGATGTTTTTGTTATGTGGTTTCCTTCCGGAGCCTCCAGCCTGTCACCCTAATCTAAATTCAATTTACCATTCAAGGGTATTTGGGGTTATGGGCTCCTTAGATATTCAATATCCAGCATACCCACAAGCATTCTGAAAGCACTAAGGAGAAAGTTCCAAACTTTTCTCCCGGAGTTCGACGTTATTCAGATTCAATTTAGCATGCACAATGTAGACATTCCACACTTCATCTTCTTATCATGGCAGCTCAGCTCATGGAACGTCCTGTAATTGAGTACAAGGACCCTCTAAGACTCTCAATTGATTCATTCCATAAGTCTAAATTGAAATTGATTCAGTTGCATAAGGAAATGGGATGAACGTATACAGTATATAAATTGAAATATATTTCTTCATATCCTTAATCTCCATTACGTGATGGAATGTGCATTTGCCACAGAATATTTTTAATGTTGACTAACTAAGCTTCAATATTTTGTTTGGCTAAGGACGAATAATAATTTTCATGTACTGAGTCCTCTTATCCAGAAATGTTATGCAAATAGCTCCGGTATGTTCACCTCTTGGCATTAATTTATCCACTGGATAAAACTAAACACTCACGTACGACTCTGTCACGTACTTCCCAATGGAACTTCAAGCCTTCAGTCCCAATTCATAAATTACATCCACGTGGAACACCTTCCAATTAAACACAACAATTCCTCTCTATTTACAGGAATCAAAGTGGACACATAAGAATGGTCGTGGCATGAAGGAACCAAGCTACTTGCACAACGAACTGGTAAGTAATAAGCTTCCAATTGATCTGATTTCCATTCAAGGTCAATCGATCAGTGATGGATTATTTATGACTAAAATTCTTGTAAAATTCCCCATGTGTAAATTAAATGATCCACGCGAACATCTTTTTTTTCTTTTTGTCTTCATTTGTTATAACATTGTTGACCTTGATGGAGTGTGAATGATGACAAGAGGTATTTCTGCATAGTTTTTGCATAAGGACTAACCTACCTTGTTGATTAGCATATGCCTAGGTCTCACTTGCGTATCCGTAATTAATGGTTCCTTTGTGGATGATGGAGGGCCATGTTCGCAATACTAAGTTGTTCAACTTGTTCCCCATTTTCCTTACACTAGGCAATTCTGTAATAAATTCAGAATACCTTGTTGGAATTCAGAATTCACCTGTTGACCTTTTTCAGCATACTCTTTCATTCCTCTTGAAATCAAAGGGAGGAATTGGTTTCCACTTGGAAAATGTTGATTTGATGATTTCAATTGGATAAATTAATTTGTAATTCCATTCTTAAACAAGGGAACTCATTTGGGATTGAAATTGAATGGAACTGAGTTGGTTCAATTGAATTACGAGGATTCCATTCAATTGGAAATGGAGGAATCCTCATGTCCCTTTGAACATACCCGCCCTTCAAGCTCCGGTTCCAGAAAAAGAATTAAAGAGGAGCTCCTTTTCCACCATTTGGAAGATGAAAGAAAGCAATTTGGGGGGTTGCTCGTAAGGTAAATAAACTTAATTCAGGCCAGAGGACATGAGCAGTTGAACCCACATCATTCCAACAATTCCAACATTTCAAATTTAATTTCGAATTTAAAAAGTCAATTCCAGCAAGACAATTCAGGTGGGAAAATCGGTTTTGGAATTAAACGATTTTGGCCATTGGTGGAATGAGGAATGCAAAATTCAATCTCCCAAACCTTCTGCCGTTTGATCCCTCGGGATAAGACTTTCGAATCGGCGCAATTTCTTCTTCCATCTGGCACTTATTCTATGCGCAGTGACCGCGCTGTCCTAGAAAGGGCACCATCTGCATCCAAGCATCTGACGGTGGGAGTTTTGGAATGACCAGCTATTGGCCGAAAGTTCTTGACTGAGGAGTTCGGTGAACTCCACTTCATGTCCTCATCCCTCTGCCTCTGGCCGAGTCCAAGTGGACACACGGGGCTGGCAAGAGCAACTCAACTTGGCTCCTTCCAAGGAGCCAATCTTTTGATTCCTACAATGTCTAATGAATGCCTTTTGCTTAAAGTGGCGCTTGACAAGGCTGTTGATTGGAGGCACAAAGAGAATTAGCAGACAGTCGCAATCTCCCTCCAGGCGGATGAAAGAGGCGCACGGGACTTTGCTAATTATCCAACTAGCACATCCGGAAGTCTCCAAAAGAGTGCTGATGCGTATGAAATTGATTGTAATTTCTTACTTACAAACAATGTTAGTGAAATCCTTGCCTTGGGGGTTCTTTTGATTGGTTGTTGTGCTCAGGGAGTGTGACTAAGTTGACTAGTCCTGATGGTGACAAATGATTTCCTGGAGATCAGCGAGACTTAGAGCCAAGGGAAGTCCGGGGCTTTACTTTCTTCCTCTCTTCTGGAGGGACTTAATCTGTCACCACTTCCAGAAGACAGAAGCACACACAAATCCAAATTGAAGTTTTAATTAAATTAAGAAGATTCAAATGAGGAAAGAGCATTTGGGCGAATGCTTAAAGTCGACTCTCTTCATTCCAATTTCCAAATTGAAACTTTTCTTCCGTAAGTGTGAGTAATTCCACCTTCAATTAAAGTGTATATAACACGTGTGGGTACTCGAGGGTATTTTCCAGTGGGGTAATTAACTCCACACTTCCTTTTAAGAAGGAAGGATGGGATTAGAGAAGCTAGAAGTGAGTGTCCATCCTATTTTTTTGATTCCCTTGGGAAATATGTTCCCAGTGCTGTCCCCTTTATTTCAAGATCTTTTTTGGTGGGACTTTGAGGGGAGTAATTGAGGGCTCAATCTTAATCTTCCTTAACTGGAGACTTTAGCCAGAAAGGAAAAGCTTATAAATAATTCTCACACTCAAAATCCATCCGTTTCTTTTGTCTTCCTCTTTCCACTTTCCCCAAACGGGATTTCACCGACTTTCCTCGTCCCTGATAAAAGGATTGAATCTTACACTCAAAAATCAACACAATGGGAAACAATCCATCCAATCCTACCTTCTTCAGTCTTCAATTCAATCACAATTCAATCACATTCCAAAGGGGAAAGTGGATGGAATCCATGTGTGGGTTGTGCGTTATTAGGTGTCTTTACCCTAAAGGCAAACACTGCCCTTCTTCATCATAATTTTGCTAATTGTTGGACAATATTGGCGCATGAATCCTTTTACTAATGCAAAAAATCCAAGAGGATCACGGGGGAGGATCTCACTTCTTGATCTACTTAAATTCTCAACTTTCTAGAGCACCTAAAGCCTCTTTTTGCAAATATGAATCATCATAAGTTTCCAATTCCTTTCGTTTGATTCATGAAAGGGAAAGGATCTTTGACCATTGACCTCATGACCTTTTGGCCTGATGTTTGATGTCCATTTGGACACCAGAGCCCTTTCTCCCTGAAGGCTATTGGGACCATTTTATGATGAAATGTGCCTCGAGTTTGGATGTTTTTGTGAAGAAAGTGCCAAGAAATCTGGGTTTTGATGCTGGAAATGGTTTGGCCATAAACGCGGTGTTTCTGGAAGACACTCGATATTCCATCATCATCCGACCACAGCAGAACCACACCATAAAAGTCGGATCTCTACCCCAACACTTTGGAAATGG
This sequence comes from Pseudachorutes palmiensis, assembly GCA_009869845.1. Classification (NCBI taxonomy): domain Eukaryota; kingdom Metazoa; phylum Arthropoda; class Collembola; order Poduromorpha; family Neanuridae; genus Pseudachorutes; species Pseudachorutes palmiensis. The sequence continues at coordinate 9,911 of VNWY01000296.1, forward strand.
GGAACTTGGCCCATTTATTCCCATCAGAATTCTCATCTGACTACCAAGTCCCTATGCTTTCACTCTTCCTGGAGTGAAATGCATTCTGCAAGAGGTATTGGGGGGCTTTGCTTCTAAGGCTAGGTATGGAATCCCTTTGTATTTTTCTATTCCTTACTCTACTAGTTTGTATTGACGTGGTGCCAAAGGATCCGAAGGATCCGAAGGAGTCTTCTCATTATGAACCCTCAATCGCTTTATGAGACGGAAGTGAAGAAAGTACAGTACCCCTTCCCCTTTACCTAAATATTCAACGATGGATTTGGAATGACGATGAATCGTCTTATCAATTTTTATGCCCCTCGGGAGACACATTTCCTCACAAATGGAGCAGATTTTCAAATTGGGAGATGAAAGGGAAATCTGTTTGGAAGTAAATCCTTCTTTTTTAAAGAGGATTCCACAAGATTCCACAAGATTCCACAAGATTCCACCATCTTGTAACTACACTTTCACTAATTACACGTCAACCAATGCAGAGGAGCGGCTGGAGCTACAAACAACCACAAAAGGACAATTGGAAATAAGGCCTTTCTTCCCTTTTCCAGTCAAAGAAGGAAGGAGAAGGAGCCGTAGTTGAAATTGTGTGGTGAAAGAATGGCGTCTTTGTCCATTGGCTGAGCGGAGCCGTTGTGTGTTGTTCTTTGCGTTAAGAAAGTGAAAGCGGAGGGAGTTGAATTGGATTCTAATCAAGGGGGATTTATGGACGCGGACAAAGGCTCCCTCCAGGCTCCCTTCATTGTCCTCTCCAGTCCAGTTGGGAGGAATTAAATGAAGTCCCAAGGATCCAAAGGATCCCAAGGATCCCAAGGATCAGGAATGGAGGTCAGTCTTTGTCCTACCACGTGCCCCACTGACTTCTAATCCTCCCTCCCCTTGTTGTTCTTCCACGGAGTGCCCAATATGACATCAATCTCATGCTTCAAAGGCTTATCGATCAATAAAGTCACTTTGCCAGGAACAAACTCCCATTTGCATTATCTCCACTTCCTGTCCAGGTAGAATCCATTTCACTAGCTCCAATTTCATCATGGCTCCATCCACACTATGGCAGATGGGAATTCCCAGTTGACCTTACCATAGGAGTTCACTCCCCTCTCGAATGACAACCAAGAGCCACAGCCGTGTCAACCAAATAACTCCGATTGAGTCTGGAGCGGGTGACAGAAGGAAGATTATATTTGGCTTGCTACCCGCCTTCTCCTCCTAAAGGTTTAAAATAGAACTATTCGGGGCGAGGGTTTGGAGTGACTGTAAGACTTGATTTTCATCGCTTCTGCTTAATGGGCGGTGTGGGTCAGAGTGCTCCCTTTCTTCGTCTCTGGCCAGACTCAGGGTGTCAACCAAGTGAGACTTCGTGAGACTTCAAGGGCCGACAAGACAAACTTTTTCATTCCTCGCTCCAAGTCCAAGAGAGTTACAGTTGACTTCCGCTCTGCTCCTCTTTATAAAGTCAGAGCACATCCAGAAATCCATTTAATGTAAATAGTGAACGTGAAGGAAATGGGGAAAGTGAAGGGTTTAGAGGACTGAGGCTTCTTCAGGCCTCAACTGGAAGCGGAAGTCTCCCCCAGGAACTTCCATTTCCGCCTTGCTTAAATGAAGGGAGACCAATCAGGGTAGCTCAGAGTGACGAGACGAATTGGTCTTGGAGGCCATTGTCCATTGGGAGATGCAACTAGTGACCCATTCAGACTCTGACGAGGAACAGAGACGAAGGCTCGGGGACTTTCTGCGGAGACTCAGATGCTCAGGGCAGAGACAGGTAAGGATCCTTTGCGAGTGAAGTGATTGGCAAGGCTTGGTTTTAATGAAGTGGAAATGGAGGCAGTTGCTTGTTCATTAGGAATCCAGTTGGTCCTGCCCAATCAAGGGCCCAATCAACAGTTACACACTCCAGCAGGAATCAAATACTTGGCAATGAGGATGCAACTACAGCTTAACTGCGATGCTTAGCAGCGCCTTTAGGCGGCAGTGTTCTGGATAAAGTTGTATTTTATATTCGGGGCATAGCTCCCGTCTGTCCCACTGTGTAGTCCCAAGTTTGTATTGACTCAAGGTGGGGAAGAGTAATTGATTTTGATTGTGGAGTTGACATGCACATTTAAATCCTGATTTCAGGTCATGAATAATTCTGAACGAGTTCTTACTTCAGTCAACCAAGAACAAATCAAATCACCCAAATTTCTTCTTTTTCCAAAAGAACTTTGTTATAAGCCATTTCCAGGATGCTTCAATTTCAAAGTATTTTCCAACTTTCTTCCCTTTTTCATGGAATTCCATAGAAACGGGAGTAGACTTTGAGTGTAGTGTTTCCGTTTAATTACTTTGTTGTGTGTCTATTGGGACTCGTAACTCATCCCACCTCCGTCCATTCATCACTGCGCCATTGGAGGAAGCCACAGTGCGGAAGCCACAGTGGATGGCGTTGAAATGGACTTACTCCAGACACCTCCAATCCAGACGGGGGAAATAAATCCTCATAATCTGAAAGTACAAACAGAGGAATGGACGTAATGGGCCAATACCCTTTGTGTCCTTTTGTATCCTTTGTTTCACGTCGATTCACTTTTAATGGTTAGCTACAGTTGTAGGTCATAAACCCATTTGCAATCCCTTGTACAACTGCACACCCTATCTCCATTGGACTCTATGTTGGACTCTATGTTGGACTCTCCGTGCATCCATGCTCCAATTAACTTGCTTAACAGCAACAAAGAGCGTGACAGTTGACTCTTATTTGTTTGTCAGAGTTAACAAGTTTCAAGATGGAGGAAAGGAGAGGGATTCTTTTGTAACTGCTTCGTAATGAGGCCCTTAGAAACACATCTCTCTCCTCCAGATTTCTCCTGTTGACAATGGGATATTCAACGGGGTGTTCTAATGACATCCAAAACTACCAAACAGACTTTCTCTACCCTTTTCAAAAAAGAAAATAAAAGTCTTGTTATTACAGACACAGACGACAGAATAGACCTTGCGGTAGTACTTCAAGTCAAGCTCAAGAGTGTCGCTCACTTGACCCCTCCCTCATATCGCCCTTTCTTTCAGTTCCTTCTCAAAGTTCCCTTTTTCTTTCTGTTTCTCCCTTTTACTTTAAGTATGAAAAGTGGCCATTTGTTTACTTTAACATCCCAAGGGATTCTTGTGAGTGATTCTTTGGATCCCTTTTCCAGTTAAGATTCAATTAACAGGAGAACCAGTGGATCCGGAATCACTCTCCTCTAAAGTCCTAAACTCCAGTAGAATATTATGATAAAATGTTTTATTTTGAATTTGAATTCTTTGCATTGAGGCTCCTTTGATCTCCGATCTTCTCTTCTTTCTGGATCTGGCTTATTTCCTTTGGTATGGATTTCCAATACGAGACCACTTGAAGGGAAGCCCTGCAACTCAAGTGCCTCCAATGATCCACAGCCCTTACAATCCAACGGAACCTGAAACCACTCTCTTCCCCTTTCAAAACAATTTCAACCCCACTTGAAAAACTTGAACACCAAAGTTCACTTAATTAGCAAAATGAGAAGAAGGAGTTACTAGGGGGAAGGCCGTTAAGAGGCACGTGTGGGAAATCGAAGTTTAGCGAATAAGTTTAGCTTCCCTGGAGCTAAAAAGACTGTAAACCTCTCAAAGGAAATTGCATTATCGAAATTGTATTTTATATTAAGCAACTTCCTAAGGCTGTTTAGGCAGTAATTTACAAATTGCAAAACAGGGTGCGTAGGTGGAACTTTTTAGCACATTAGAATCAGAACCAGACGTTTGATTAGCACAAGTTTCTTGAACTCTTCTTGTCCTTTGGAGCTTAATTGCAGTAACTGAAGTTTCCCCATAAGAAGTCTAATAATTCTCCAATGGAAATCTGTTAATTAGCCCTCGCTAAGTGAGCATTTTACAGGCATTCCATTTATGGGATTTATCGAAAGTGGTTGATCTTTCTTACACACATTGGAGTCATTCACATTTCATACAAAAGTGAAACTTTGTCGGCACGTGTGTGAACACGTTTGCATAACATTTGCAAGTCCTTTATGAGGTCAAGTGGCTATTGCAACATCCAGCACAAGCCTTACCATTTCCCAAGCCATTGCTTTGCCCTTGCTCTCTTCATGCGGCTTCCCTTTACAGAGGCAAAGCGAACGAAGCTTCTGGCCTTCTGTTCACGTCGCTCCAGCAGAGCAGCAGAGCTTACGCTCGTGGCTTCAGCAGGTGGTGCCTAAAAACGGGCGTTTGGTGTGGAGAGAAAGCAGTCGGGTAGGAGACTTTGTTCCATGAGGAAGAACAAGGAGTCCGCTTCATGGACTTGTGCTAAGAGAAAGTCCCCCCAGTGCTTCGTAGCTGCGTAACGCAAGTGCTTAGGGACAACTGTGCAAGTGATTAGCGACCAAGCTCCTCATTAAGGAACTTAAGGAACTTGCTAGAAGGTGGTTCTTGTTGTTTTGACTTTCTACCAAAGGAAGCAAAGCAAAGGAGCAAAGGTAGCCATGTTGACATGCATGTACCAGCCACCGCTCTCGCTTGGCAAGACTTGTCTCCTCAAAGTCAACAGGGACACCAAGAAAGTGACGCTGAGAGAGTTCAAGGGCTCTCCTGGTGGACAAGTGAGGGTCGAGTTGGTCCAGTCATATCGACTCCTTTGTCCAAAATGGACCAATCCAGAACCAGTGGACATTGATGTCAGAGGCAAGGCCAATAGGGAGCCAGAAGAAAGTGACGACGGAGCTGACGAAAGCTCACTTGTAAGTTTATGGTTAAACTAAAGCATAGGTTAAACTTCTCTTCTGTCTGAAGGTGTTCCTCTTGAGACTTAAGGGTATCAAGGCAGTTGAAACTTTTATGATCCAGAGCGCCTTTATGAGTTTCTTATTTCGTACTTGTTCTGTTGTGTCATTGAGACAAAGGAATGAATCCCTTGAGAGGAATTAGTAAGGGCATTTGCATCCATTCAGATCCTCCTTAATCCTTCTAGTCTGGACAGAGTAAGGAATAAATCAGATAGGAATGAGGGGCTAAAGGGCCCTTTGAAGGAGAAGCAGAAGAGCAGAAGGGGCTCTCAAGGGGTGTGATGGAGGGGCTTCTTTATTGAAAGAATGAAAGTTCTATTTTTATATTCCTGGAAGAAGATGGTGATATTAAAATGTATGTGGTTCGTTGGTTGGTCTTTTCCTTTTTGGTTCTTTACTTCTTTGGTCGTTCATCTGTTGCATGTGGTGTTCATGTCTGTTCCCTTGATTGAGTTGTCTCTGTCAAGGGCTCCTTCCTTTGATTGCTAATTGGGACTGAATTAGACTCACTTGTTTGGGATAGCGAGAGGAAACGGAATCTAATCAGCTTCCTTCCTTCCTAATCCAGACACTCTTCTGGAGAAAGGAGGCAGACAAATAAACATTTCTGGAACCAGCATTCATACGAATCCTGATTGATCCTCATTCAGAGACATACAGACATCCATTGACAGAGAGAGAGAGGGAACGGGACTTGTTCAGAATGGCTTATGAGTCCATAATTGCATTCTTGCTCCACTTCCTTTGAAGTTTGTAATTGTATGACCATAGTTGGAGTCTGTGAATCAAGTTCAGTAGTTCAGTGGAACTAATGAGGATCCCAACAGGTACAAAAAATAAAAAACCACCCAACTGCTTTATGGCACTCATGGTTTCATCAATCAAAAGTGCCGCAGTTGCTACCATTTGTTTCAGATGAGCTTTCTCTTTGTTTGTTGTAAGCTGTCATGAAGCTCCTCTGCTTCACAAATCCTTCCTCTAATGATTACTTTTTAGAACATGGAAAGAATATAGTGGATGTTAGTGTTGAATCTTTGACGATTGTGGTTGTAATAAGACCGCTTGTGTCCTTTGGTGTGGTTGGATGGAAGGGATCCTTTAGAGTCCCTTGTCACTTTCACACTTTGTGGGTGTGTCACTTTGTCAACTAAAGACTCCGTTTGTGGTGGCATTTGAATGACTCTGGAGAAAGTTGTGACTATTCCAGTCCAAAGTAATCGTGACACTTTCCCCTTAAAACAAAATCAATCTGAAGTTTGAAGGAGAAACTCCTTTCCTTCTCCTGTCAGGATCGCTTTACCAGAGAAATGGAAGGAAACTGAAGGGACTTTTATTTGGATGAACTGGACTTCCCTCTCGCCTGTCTTCCTCCATCACAAGTCAAATATTCACAGAATCCAGTACTAAGAAGAGCAGTGTAGGAGAGCAGTAGGAGAGCTAGAGCATGGAGGTGGTGTTGGACTTCCGGTGGGAGTCCCACAGTAGTCCTTGCAGTAGTCCTTGAAGCAGTCCCATTCCAGTTGGGTTGTTTAGAGCCCTTTATTCTCGAGTCAATGGAGAATGCATCCATCTTGTTTGAGTTTATTTGGAGACAGGGGCCGTGTGTCTACTCTCATAAATTGAAGAGGCGATAGCCCTGCCACCATTTTCATTATCACCCGCCACTCTCCTAGTCCAAACGACAACCCGCCATTCCTCTCCGCAAACACATCCATCAACGCCCTCTCAACTCAAAATATTACTCACAAATCAATTACAAAGGAAGAATTACACTCTTCGACACTATGAATCCATCTTTCAAGTGAAATACACCAATGACCCAATCCACCTCTTCACAGTTACACAGTTACACAGTTACACAGTTACAATTTACAATTCGTTTTATTAGATAGATGGATGATTGGAATCTTCTCATTGGTTGTCTGTTTAACTTTCTTCTGTTGACTCTTTTGGTTGAGGAAGTTTGGGTCTCTTCATTAGGGGATGGGCGGAAGGAACATTTATTTGCTTTGACAGACTCCAGTCCTTCCAGACTTCCAGAAAACTCCCATAACCACATTTTATTAATTCCAGAAACAGAGGGGGCGAGTGCGTTGAGGGGGATTCCCCTCCCAGTAGTTCCCATTTCAAGCATTCCATCAGAATAAACTTCCACCTGCTTCAAGCAAAGGAACTTCATCAGACTTAAGCTCGAGCTATTCCAATCAATGGCCTTCCTTTTTTCTTTCTTTTTTTGATGGTCAGCTCTCCTTCTCTTAGGAATGAAACTTCCACACAAAGAACAATTAATTCCGATTGAACTTTTTCCTTTTTGGGTTGGAAAAGACGGAGTTGTGGGATTCAATCAGACATGAACAGTTTCAATTCCAGCTCCAGTGGCACTACAGATCCAAGTGCCACTTCCGCCTTTGCTCCCACCACCTTTATTTTACGCTCAATGAACTCCATTCCCTTTGTTTTTCAGAATCAGTCACACTTTCTGTACAAAGGAAAGGAATTTGTCCAGTTCCTCTCCATTGTCCCATTCCTTCCTCTTCATTGCCAAAGGAAGAGGCTTAATTCACGTCCAGGGATCCATTCCTCCTTCTCCGATGCCAAATCAAAACGTGCGTCTTCAAGCACAAAACAACCACATGGTTCTTTACAGGGTTCTTTACAGGGTTCTTTACAGGGCTTTCGGAATGCTCAAAATTGGATTTGAAATAGTACCATGGGCACATGGGCCTATGAGCCTATGGGCCTATGGCCCTATGGCTTTACTTTGAATCCCGAGAGCGAGGTCCAGTTTATTGCTAGTGCATAACTGGGGAGTGGATTGTTGGTCATTATGCTTTGTGGTGGGAAGCTGGAATGAGTCTTATGGGGATTGCGTGTGTGTTGGCGTGTGACAGGGAGTCCATTCCGATGTATGTTGTGAGTGTCAGTTTCCACGGGGACTGAAGACACATCCGGACTGGACTGCAACCCAGAGTCACGCAAAATGTTCCTTTTTTCTGGTCAAACACACCCCCTTCAGAGGCAAGTCAAACGGCTTGGCCTCTCTTCGACCGGTTTAACGGTTCTTCCTTGGCACTTGGCACCCGTGACCTTTGGCAAGTTGCCTTTATTAAAGATTTAAGGAGAATAGTATGTTCGAATGACACCTGGAAGTTTGATTTTAGTTAGTAGGTCATGATGGGTGGGACGAGGGTGAGGATGAGCTGGAATAAGGAGAGGATTAACTGAATTGAAATTTATGTTTCCTGATTAAGGGAAATGGATTCAGAGCTCCTTTTCTGGAAATGAGAACTTTCTCCTTCTTTCCTTTTGGAAAAGACATGGGGAAATTCATGGGGAAATTCATGGAGTGCAGACAGTCTAATAATCCAAATGCAAGCTCCCTCCGTCCTATATTTCTTTTCTTAAATTGGCTCTGGCAAGTCCCTTTTCCTTTTGTTCTGAATTCCACCTTCTTGTGCTTAAAAGTCTTTTCTCGGCTGGATGCGTAATGAGGAGTAACGTCCTTTCTACAGTAAGAACTTTCTCTTGTGTCCCTCCCTTGTAACTTGTGCTTCCCTTGTAACTTGTGCTTGAAAGGTTCATGTGGAAATGAATTTTGTAACTGGGTGTGTCTAATGTCTTGCTCTTCTGGCTGACCTCGTCACCACATGCCCTCCTGAACCCGTTTTAGGAAGATTACAAGTCATGGAGCAGTGAAAGGAAGGATGAAAGGAAGTTGAAAGCGGGACAAGAGCTACAAAGACCCGATCGACAAGGCCCTTATTATCTCACAAGAGCCTCAACTCTAATTCCATTAGTCCCTTCAACTACTCACTCGTCCTACAACTACGGCTTCAGAATCAATCCTTCCCTTACGCACTACACAAACTGATTCTAATGCACGTTTAGTCTCCCAGTCTAATTCAATTCAGATCACAAGGAACAAGAGTCAGAAGAGCAAAGGAGCAAAGGAACAAGAGGCTAGCAAGAGGCTGTGGGAGCTGTGGGAACTGTGTGGGGCAACGGTTGTTCCTTTCTTTCGTTTGAATTTAGATTGTGGTCGTAGATCAAAAGTTTGCCACGTGTCCCGGCACCGCAGTCCCTCCATCAGTCCCACGTACTTTTCCCATTTTCTCTTCAAGGCGGTTGGCATTTGATCACCATTAAGGTCCCTCCCGAACAACGTCATTTCCCTTGGCCTTCTGATTTATGAGTAGAGGCTGGTGGGTGTGGATGGGCTGAGAGTGACTGGAGGGAACGTGGATTTATGGCTGTTTATCCGTATGCTAATGGCGGAAATATTGAAAAGAAGGAAGGATTGAGCGGGGAATTTCAATTCTGAAGACAAGAAGGTCAGAGGCGGCTTATGCGATTGAATCCTTGAGTCCTCCTTCATGCCTCCAATGCCTGCAAGTGTGAGGAAGCAACAAGGCGTAAAAGGCAGGATAGGACTCGTTCGCTCGAAAGCGGCTTTCAAGGAAGATGGAAGCAATGGCCCTGAAACGAGAGTCTTGTTCCAAGGCGCTAAACCTTTCAAGATGGAACTCAAGCGGAGGGAACTTTGAATTTGAATCTGGGGCTGGTCGACGACAGTGCACCCTGTCTTGATCGATTCCTTCCACATAATAGTACAAAATAAAAATCGACTCTACAAAGAGCACTTTCTTTGATTCCGAGATTGCTCCAGTTCCATTGTCAAGCAAAAGGAAATAATCGACTTTTTAATCTCAGTGACTCCTTCACTTTCCTTCAATCCAATTTATAGCTCTGCTCGCCCACTCGCCCGCTCGACCATGGAATGAGCATTTCCCATTGGTTGAGAAAAGTGTCACAGAGCGGTAAGATGACCAATGGCGGGTAGGGACTGTAGGGACATTGAGTTCATTCGATTTGAGGTGCCTGAGGGCAGTGCTTTCTCCGTTCTTATTCTCCAGGGAACTTTTTTGGTAGGATCAAGCAGTCAGACGGGAGACATTTACTTTTGACAGGAACCAAAAGAACCAGAGAAATTTGAACAGAACTTTGTCCATTTTTTACTTTTTCTTTCCCTAATGCTCCACCTGAGTCTGGTGGGGAAGGTGATTTACGGAGGTAGTTCCATGTCACGGACAACAAACCAAGAGCTCCCTTCGACTTGAAAATTACAAGACGGAGCTACACTGGCTACACTAGCTACCCGGAAGACAATCCATCTCGGGAAATGAAAGTTTTGTAGTTTGTGATGGCCTGAGAGAGACTCCAGCAGTTGCCCACACTCCGCAGTCATCGAGGGAGGATGAGCAATGCCCACTTTAAGCTTAAATTACTAAAAGAAAACCCTCTGGTCGGGCTCCAAGGGCTCCTTGGAAAGTTCTAATCATGACAAGGCGGGAGCCCCATGGGGCTAAACTCCATTAAACTCAACCAACTTCGGCCCAAAGGACACACGACCTTAACAACGTTGACATCACAAACTCAAAAGACCAATTCAACTCACTCCACTCACACAGAATACAAAACGGAACACTTTTCATAACACAAACTTGGAAATTACCAAAAGGCCACACGCCAAAACCCTATTTTATTCTATTTTACCACTCAATCACGCTACAAGTTAGTCACAATCCTCACAAATTCATCTTCATAAGTTCATACAGTTGAACTAAACGACTGCGACTGTGTAGACAAGAACAGTGCTGCGCCTGCGCCTTCTTTTACATCAGTTCATCAATTGATTGGTTTCATTTTATGTATTTGCAGTTGCCTGAGACGTGTGGGCTGAGTGTAGTTGAGCTGGAGGAAATGGCAGCCCGTCAAGCGCGTCAGTTGGAGACGCAGGAACAGCTCCTTGCAGCCAAGGCCCAGCGCCTCCGCTACCTGAAAGGAAGCGGAGAAGCTGAGCGACTCCAGCGCCTCCGTGACAAAGTAGCTAACCAAGAGGAGCGTCTGAGGAAACTCCGGGCACTTCGTGGCAGAGCTCAATCAAACAAACACGGAAATGCCATCCTGAGTAAGAGTCCTTTTTATATGTTAAAGTGTAGTCATGTTTGTAGCAGTTTGCATGGAAGTCAGTCTGTCTCGCACCCCCTCAGGAAGTTTTTAAATTGTAACTTTCTCCATTTAATTACAGGCGCAAGGAAGAAAGTTAAAAATTCAAAACTTTTCTCTGCTTTCAAAACAAAGTGGAGACTTTGGATCTGGAATGGGGCAGAAATAAAATCTCCAGCAGATAAAGGAATATAAAAGTTAAACTTTTCGCCATCTGCTCTTTCTATTTAAAGTCAAAAGAGAGATGGCCACCTTCTGATTGAGAGATGAATCCAGCATAGGATGCTGGATATGCTGGAGGCCAAAAGACCAATTTGATTATAAAGTTACCTTTTGATCTCCACTTGGAGAGTGACAGGAGCATGGAGAGTGTCCCAGGTTAAAAACTTGAAAGCTAATCTACTTACATAAGAGAGTGATTAAGGGGGTCTAATGACATCAGTAGGGACTCCCATTACCAAAGGGTACCACAAGGGGTTCTTGCCTTGCCATTTACCCTTATCTCCATTCCTAAGGTTTAATTAAGACACCATTACACCATCCTGACTTCCCTCCCTCATAATCAGTCTCTTACCCACCATCAACAGAACTCTCCAACAGCAGTCTCCAGCAGCACTCTCCAGCACTCTAGCTTAAGCAGTAAGAGACTGGAGAGACTGGAGAGTGAAAGTATCCCTTCCACTTTCCCACATCCAGATCCATCCAGGCATGTCTTAATCGCCCTTACTATCCCCCACTATGGACCAGATGGAAGATCCATTCAATGTGAACCATAGGAGACCGTTTTCTCCGGGCCTTTTGTATTCCGCATGATTTGCATAATGGAGCCATCACAGTGAGCCTCTGCTCACTCCATTGTCTCAAAGTCTGATTAGGAGTGGGAGGCAATTAAAAGGAAACGAGAGAGGTAAATGGGAATCCGATTCTGCAATACTGAATGGAAACTGCTTTCTGGTGGAATCCTTTATTCTCAGAGAATACAGAATACCCGGGTAGGCTAGTGAGACTCTTTAGAGCAGCAGGTGTCATTAAACTTTCATTGTGAAAAGAAGCACTTTTTCTGTGTGTCCAGTCAACCAAAGGCTTGATTCTTCCTTATTTCCTTTCCTTCCCTTCCCACCTTTTCAATTAAGCCCTTTTCTGCCCTTAAGAGTTAAAGTTGTTTAGGTTTTTGGTCATTAGGAAGGTTCCATCATCGCCGCCTTCCGCGGTGTGGTTGTTGTAATGGCAAAGTTCTTATCTAAAGTGCCTTCCGCGTATGCTCTCAGTCCTTTGCCTCGATCCTCCATTTACCCTCCACTTTCCTTTACTTAAAAAATAAAGCCGAGAGGCATTTCTCCATTACCCGCTTTATCTCCAATGAAGAATTCTCGCAGAGAAAGCAGAGAGTGAAAGTAAACAGAAGAAGAAATGGAGAATTCCATTTAGAATCAAGACTCTAATATTCAGAATTGTTTCCTCACGCACCAAACCCCCAAAGGCAAACTTTTCATTGTCACTTTTGGAAGACTTTCATTTCTAATTGCAACATTTTGGATCGGAACTTCCAAAAGGAGGGGGCAGGAGGGAAGTGTGCGTAGGGGGGCTTAGAATATTGATTTCCCAAAATAGAGACAAACAGTTCCATTGGAACTCACTTGCTTAAACTACAAACGGAGAAACCGCAACTCCCCTCCTACCACTATGCAATTATCCTTCAAGAAGGTTCTGAATTTTTAAAAATCCAATGCCATTCGGAGCTACAATGAAGGGCCGATGCTCCTCTTTCTTCCAATTTGTCCCCCTTATACTTTGTGACCACGTCAGAAACTTTGGATGAAAGAAGGCGGAGTGAATGTCAAACTGGATGGAAATATTATACTAAACTTTTCTCTACTATTCGTCCAGGTTCTGATTTGGAGTCCCTCCGTGCTGTCTTCAATGAAAAGGAAAAGGAGCTTTCCGTCGCAGTTGCAAAGGTGGACGAGTTGACACGTCAACTGGAGGATTTGCGACATGTGAATAAAGAAAGTCCCAACAGGGCTTTGGCCAACTACCCCGGAAGTAACAGCCAATCCCCTGCTTCCTTGGAACTGGAGAAACTCCGTCGGGAGTTGATGGTGAGTTTAATGTGTATTGCCTTTAGAAGCTATGGTCGTCTACTCTCGTCTTGTTCGTCCCAAATTGGTGGCAATTATGCATTTTGTTTGTGAGCTCAAGGGGAAGGGTTCCCTCCTGAGTTTGACATGAAAGGTTAAACTTTTACAAGAGCTGGTATGGTGACTCCTGGGAAGTTCAGGAACCCAGGGACACTTTTGTTCTCTTGCCCCGCAGATGAAACTTTGGTAGAAACTCGGAGTGTGAGTTCCCATTGGGCCGGAGTGAAAGTGGACTTTCGTACCACTGAAGTGCTGCTGCTCTGTGGATGGATTGTCCTCACTCATTAATTCATTGTTTTCTACCCTTTGTTTTTAGTATCGGCATTCACTCAGGGAAACACAGGCGAAGAAAGTGGCTGACCAAAGGACACGCCTTTCCCAGAGACAGGAAGAAGCATCCAGAGTCGACCGGAGGATTGCGGAACTCCAGGAAAGACTCCACAGGAAGCGATTCCTCAACAACCAGTTGGCAGCGACGCTTCGGCAGCAGGTAAAGCATGATGTTAAAGTAGCTGAGTCCATCTGGAATTGACATTGGGACGTCGGGGGAACCACTTGGGGATGACATTGGAGTATAGTGGACTTATAACACGTGCTTCCTTAGTTACCCAACTGACAGAGAAGTTTGTCCCTGTCAAAACCAAGTTAAAGTTTAATGCTCCTTGCTCAATTAGAGGAGGAGGAAATGGGAGACAAATCCGTCATCCCATAACACTTGGTTTTTTGAACGTCCTTCCAACCATAAAGGAAGTCCAGGAAACTTTTGTTATGGGGAAAGTTTGTTGTGAAAGTTTTTAATTGGCGATACAAGGATTAGAAGGGAGTTCCCCTTGGCCATGAATCAGGACAAGCTTCTCTACCAATGGGAGAGACACTGAATGTCATGAAGGGAAGGTGGACAGAATATCAAGTACAATTCATGAACAATTAAAACACGGCAATTATTACCCCACACACAAACAACCTTGTTATTCCAAACTAAAAGAAGGATTAGAAATGATTAGACTCACGTGGACTTGCTCATGACTTTCTACAAAGGAAACAAGCAGATGCTTCTTTTCCCTTTAATCAAATTTACAAATCCTCTGCACTCTCACAAGCAGCTCCAATCCTCCCTCGGGGGAAAGTCAACATTCAATTTAGCCTTGTCAACATCTAATGGCACAAAAATGGGAAGAGTAAACAAGAGAAAAGTGTAAACTGGAGCAAACAAATTAATCGACAGTGAATCTGCTTTGGTTTGCAGGAGAACGTGGATGACTTTGGAAATGGGTTGAAGAATGACCCAAAGTATCAGACGTTGCCTTACAATGCCAAGTTCACACCGTTCGGGATGAAGCAGGTGGAGGTGGACTTTCTCGTCCAGGACCAAAATGAGTTCCAACGGACCATGGAACAGATGCAGTCAGTCACTCTGTCAGGAAATCAACACGGAGGAAAGGGACATCACATACACATCCAGTCCGTTCTCAGTCAGGTCACGGCCAACACCAAAAGTGCCAATAGTGTCAAGGCAGGGGACAGTTTGCACCACAGTTTGCACATCAATGGAAACCACGAAAGCCCCAAAGGGAAGTTTAAGGGAAGCGACATTGACAAGAGTCCAGGAAAATCCTTTTTCCAAGAACCCAATCCAGATGTGAACGGAACTAATCATCCCCAGGTGAGGAATTCATCACTCGAAGAGAGTGATTGGCCCTTGGCCTTAAAGCCAGAGTAGATTGAAATTGTCTCAACGTTGGTCCATGTTGAGTCCAATGTGACAGAATGTGACAGAATGTCCGTAATGGATGTATAAAGGAGGGAAGGAAAGTAAAGGAATAAGTCCATAAATTCCAAACACCAAGACTTGGGTTCTTGGGTTGTGATTGAGTGGAGGTCAGGCAGCATGAGAAGGTCCAGTGACCCCTTTGATTCCCTTTGATTCTCTTAGCTCTCTTGTGTCCAGCGAATGACAGTCTGGATTTATGGATGGAAGGAGAGAGAGAGAGAGATGGGGGGAATGGAACGGCGAACAGGGCTCTGGATTTATTTATTTCGTCAGCCTCTAAATCCAGCATTGAGTCCTTGCTTTCAGTACGAAGCCTTTCAGCCCCTGCCTCTGAGATTGTTTCCCGGATGCTGGTCCAGTAAATGCTCATTTGATGAGTCCCCTAGGATTATTATGTGGGGGTGGGATTAGTCCAGGAAGGAATTAAGGTGCTCCAGGCCGTGAGTAATGAGCCACTGCCTTCCTCACTCTACCTCCCAAATGGACGCAATTAAACCAAAAGGAAAGGATTAAGGAACACTACGCTCAAAAACCTTTTCTATTCCAGCAGAGGTCAAGGGAAGATGGTTCCGGAAGTGGGTCTCCAGTGGAACTGGGTTCAGAAGGAGATGGCAAGGGCAGACCAGCACTACCTCCGAAACCCTCTAAACCAACTACACCAATCAGACTCACCGCTGAAGGAGCAACAACACAAAGGTCAGTGAACTTTTGGTCTAAATAAATAAATAAACTTTCCTCTTCCAGAGATCCCTCCGTCCGTCCCTCGTTTTGAAAATTGAAATGAAACTACTTTAAATTTTGATGGATTTGAAACCGGGGGAGAATGAAGGCGGGCGTAAAGTCGTAATTGGCCATTTTGACTGTTCTGTATTTAACTGCATTTTTCATGAGAATAAGCGGGGCTCAACATTTTAATAACACTGGATACTGCCTGGAATTTACGTTTCATTTATTGGCGGTCTAAAAAGAATTCCCTCTCTTCCCTCTTCTTCGCTTTTTACGCTGCAAAGATCCGCTGCTGCTCTACTTCCGCTTACTCCAAAGTTATTGGAGAATTTTTTTCCTTTGAAAAAATATGGTATAACTCATCTAGTGAATCCTTTTGTCCGAGTCGGCATAATATTTTGTAATTCTGAGATATAAAGTGGTGATCGTGGGATGTCCAGAAGCGGTGTGTGAGTGTTCCAATGTAGCGGAAGGAATGGGTTCTGTCTTGAAGTCACCACCAGTATAGTACCAGTCGGTTGGCCAAGTCCACTGGAAGGAATCACAACTGACTCGGATCTAATGATACTTCCAATTCTTTCTTTCTTTCTCCACACTTCCCTTCACCCGGACTGATGTTCATTTCCTTTCCTACAGGCCTGACGGGGTTGGTGACAGGAGTGAATTAGCCATCAAACCAAAGCCACTCTTCACGAGGAAGGGACCAACAGGAAACAGGGGCCCTCCGTCACCTTCAGAATCAATCACAGACTCCGATTCACCAACGCCAAGGAATAACAATGTAATTTAAATTAACAAAAATAACAACCCTCAAATAACATTTGGTTCCCACGCAGGTCCGGATGTCCATGAGTCGTCGAATTGAAATGCCACCTGCCTTTTTGTTTCCCGAGAGTGACCCCCCACCCTCTGACCTGGTTCCAGAAACCTCTTCTTCCTCAGCCACTTCTTCCCTCTCTACAACCTCACTGTCATCATCCCTCCTGGGAGGGAGTGATTCTCCACTGACCAATGGTCGTCCAGTTGACACTGTGGATGCTTCTCCCTTGCCCGTTGAAGAGTACACACTCCCTGACCTTTTCCCGAATACCAATTCATCCAATCTGATCCAACTGACAACTGGAGAGCGCCTCTTCCTGCAGGGAATGGAGCTCCTCTCTCCCAACAACAATCAATATCCGTCCATCATCTCAACTGGACAGCACAATATGCAAAACTATGCAAACAACAACCATGTCAATAAGGGACAGCAGTCAGTATACCACCAATCCCTCAATGGGTCTGGAACGGTCACGACTGAGAGCCAGCCAGCTCTTGAGCGTCGGAGCCCAGGAGGGATAACCTTGGCTGAGGATCCAAAGTCTTCCGTTGAGCAGGAGCTCCAGCCCTCAGGTAAGCTTTTGACAGGAGTCCGTGAGAATTGCGACAGATGACAAAGTCATCCATCGCTCTCGAAATTCTTGATCTTTTGAGTCGCTTTCTAACTCTAGTTGGATGATGGCTGGAGCTGGTTCGTAGTTTTAGTGATGCATATTGTAATTCACTTTGCAGAGCCTCCTTGCCTGGAGAATGGAGGATATGTGGCCGAGAGAAGCTCCGAAGATGAGTCTGGTGGGGAGAACAATGGGAACTGGAAGGGTAGCAAGGAAGGAGTCTCGATTCCAGGAATCATCCAGCGGATGAAGAAAGGGAACCTCAAGTCTCCAAACAAGGTGAAGATGAAAGAACACAAAACGATACTTGCAATCTGAGAGATGAAAGGAATGAGGGACTAATTAGAATTTATGAATACTTAATGGCCTCCTCTCTTCCTAAAGTAAACAGAGTCCCCTCCGTCTTCTTTTAATTCAATCGAATCCACCAAGTGGAGCATCTTTAATTAATTACACTCCTGTCAATGAACACGGCCTTCTTCTTTTAATTACCTTCCTCACGAACTCCACGTGTTTTTCTAATTAACTTTAATTATTCTCATATAGGAGTCAACAACAGCCAATGGGAGGAGGGTGAGTTTCGATCCATTGGCTCTCCTACTGGACGCATCCCTCGAGGGGGAATTGGAGCTTGTGATCAAGACAGCGGGGGAAGTGGGGAATCCTTCGGCTGCCAATGACGAAGGGATCACTGCCCTTCACAACGCAATATGCGCAGGACATGCCGAAGTGGTCAGATTCCTGGTGGAATTTGGATGTGATGTGAATGCACAGGATAGCGATGGCTGGTAAGAACATTGCAAATTGCATATAAATGGAGACACTAGGAATGTTTTGTTTTGTAGGACTCCGTTGCACTGTGCCGCTTCCTGTAATAACGTGGGTATGGTGAAGTTCTTGGTTGAGCACGGTGCTTGTATTTTTGCCACAACATTGAGCGATCACGAGACAGCGGCTGAAAAGTGTGAAGAAGATGAAGATGGATTTGGTCCTTGTTCTGAGTATCTCTACAGTAAGTCTGCTCTGTCCTTGTTTCTTTTGAGACTGGAGGGAACTCAGGGAACTGGAGCCTGTAATGAGGGGGGAGGGGGTAATGACACTCTCAGCCAAACACTGGAAAGGATCCACTTACCTCGGATTGATTTTTCATGCCTCGAGGAAGACAAGAAGAACCAATCTCCGGGAACGGGATTTGATTTTTATTAATTCCGGGACGGAACGTCCTCGACTTGTTCCATTGGCATGGACGATTAGTTTCTCAACCCATGATCCGTGACTGAGCTCAAGTCTGGCCAATGAGCCAAACACAACAAGTTACAAAACAAGCTCCAAACTTCTCCACTTCAGGAATCCTTGGATTCCATTTCAATTTCAATTTGTAGAATTCCCCTTTACTCCTCGGGGGCAGTGATCTAGTGACTATTAAATTCTAAGAAAGCAAACTTCACATTTTAATTAAAACTGTTTGTCCAGGTATTCAAGAGAAGTTGGGGATCATCAACAACGGAATTGTCTTTTCAGTCTTTGACTATGACGCCATCAATGGGGACGAACTTAGCTTCAGGGAGAGGGAGAAACTCACACGTGCTCAGGAAGGGAGACGAAATGGAGAGAGAATGGTGGTGGTCATGCGCAGAAAACGAGAAACAAGGCTACGTACCAAGGAACCTACTAGGGGTAAAGTCTTTACTTCTGCGCAATGACTTGTAAACAAAAACTCTTTTTTTCTTTTGTTTCTTTACAGCTCTACCCTCGTGTGATTCCGGCGGAGAAGCGTAAATCCGAGTGCTAGCCCTCTAGTAGTTGACACTTTGCTTAAAATCGTTTTACCTCAATCACGCTGTGCCTCTGTCGGTGAAGATGAAAGTGGGACTTCAGCTAATCGCCTTCTGGAGTTCTGCGCAGGCGCATTCTTCCCACGTTGTCCAATTTCAACAAAAGGGTCTACACAGAGTCCAGCTAATTCATCCACCTCTCTAGTTAATGAAAGACAATCAGCATTTGCATCATCACTCTTATCTCAAGTTCACTCACCACATCTAGGATTTTACACAAGGCGAGTCATATGAGCAGGGCGGAGGTGCCGTACATGTCCATTTGCGTCAATCTACTTAATTTACAAGTCGGAACATGACGACACGTTATTACACTTTTCATAATTGTATAATCACCACATTGTGATATTAATGGAAAGGGTTTTAAGTTAAGAAGAGAATCTAATTAGAATTAGTTGCTGTCCCAGAATACACGAGAATAGCCCCAATCTAACTGTGTGATTTATTCAAAAATTTATTCTAGATCAAACGTGTTGGAAATGCAACTGAAATTATGGTTGAAATAAAAGGACAGAATTGGACATTTAAGGGGAAATTAAGCTAAAGATTATAAAGCACTTCTCTGGAAGCATTTCACACACACTTATTCAAACCTGCTTTTAAGCAATACTCGTGTAAACTTTGGAGTTTTGTGTTTTCCACGATGCCTTGGGCATAATGACCTTCAGTCGTCATTGTTGTTTGCCCCGTAGTCCATCATCGGTTCCTGCTTGAAATCATCCCTTCGGGGCGAACGCTAAGAAATACGGATTGATTAATAACTTGGTTTTCCAATAAATGGGGTGCCTTACGGGTTCCCTTTTCACAGGGTAGCCAGAATAGACGTGACCTGACTCCAACTCAGAAATTTCAGAGCCATAGCCATAGTATTCATTCTTCGGGTAGATTCCACGACTCGATAGGCTGTGGATGACGTCGAGTATCTGCACTGGGATTTGACTCTTCTGCAAACACAAAGAAACTTCATTCAAAGCTTCATCCAAGATAACCAAGTATCCGATTCCTACCTGTTGTTCAGATAAACCCATCACGTAAGCACCAGCTGCTTGTCGCAAGTCCTTTCCTTCCTCCAACACTTGCTGCAGATGGGCATGTGGAAGCATCAATAGGATCGGAATACTCTTCGGAAGTGTTCGTTGACAACATTTCACAAATCCTTCCCAGATTTTGGGCTGGGTCCAAACCTTATTATTTTGAAACAAAAACTTTAGTATATTTGTAAAGTCGAATAAATTGAAAAACTGACCTGTTTCCTGATAAGCCTTGCCAATATGTTCATAATAAAACCAAGGAGTTTGGGATAGAGATTAAGGGTCTGAATCACTGTGCGCATGAGCAGAGTCGGAAGTGGGTTGGCATCCACCAACTGGTTGATAATCTTGGCCAGAACTTCCTGTGTGTACACGTCCGCCTCAGAGAAACACAACGAAGTGGCTAATAAACAAAGTAAAATATTAATAATTAATTAATTAAATGCTATTTTTACGACTAAGTGGTTTACCCTTGATGACACTTTTGATGTCACACTTGGCAATGTCCATCGAGTGTAACTCAACCATAAGGTCTTCTGGTGTGATTGGACTTGCGTGCTGGGTGTTGGTGTCAACGTGGATCCCAAGCAAGCGGTTAAAAACCTCTTTGACCACATTTGGATTGAGTTGAATGAGCTTTGGAAGAGCCGTTATTATTTCGTCTTTGCTCAATCCACTCAAGACGGGAATGAGGAAACGAACATCAAAGATTCGCTTATTGTAGAGATTACGAACTCGGGAGACCAACTCGGCACTTGGAAGACCTAAGATAGCAACAAGTTAAACGTTTAGTAGTTTCAATCAAACTTTGTCTTGCATTTATCCGTGAGGATGTGGATGATCCTGGTGATAAGAGTTTCTGATCCCTTGGGGAAAGTGTCCACAAGAGTCATCAACTCCTGCGAATCAAGTCCCATTCGTCTCACCGGGGACTCAACTAAACGTAGAATTGTGCGTTTCACATCCGCCGGTGTTTCAACATACACTTTGGCAAGTCTGCAAAGAATTTCATTTGAAAAATTCAATTGGAGAGAAGAGAAAGTAGGGTTTTACTCATGAATGAGTTGGTTGTTGACTCCAACCAAACTGAGGTAGAGATGGAGTGATGCTTTTGCGAGGTCTTCGTTCCACTCTGTTTCCAAGTGGGGTCTTCCTAGTCCTTCCATGAACAGGATTTCAGGCGGTCTTTGTAGCTTCAGTGAGGAGAGGTACGTATTCAGAGCCTTGTCTTCGATTATTTTGGCACATTCTCCACTTTCATATAAACTCAATGTACAACCGACAGCACTGCTACGTATCTATATAAGTAAAAACAAAAGCTTCAGATGAAGAATTCTCAAATTGCATTAGTGTTCCTCACCGATTCAGAAGCGTGAGAACAGAATGCCAATAAAATGCTTAGAAAATGCAACTTTTTTGGTCTTTTGGAAGTCAATTCCTTGAGTAGCTCCAACCCTTTGCGTGATTGGGATTCAATACCACAAATACGCTCCAGAAGCTCCACCCCTTTGTCCGGGATGAACGGGGGTTCCATGTAAAGGCGCCATGTTAAACTGAATTAAAATTACATTATAAATGAAGACTCATTTTTAATTTCTAAAAACTTACATTCCCTTTTCCCCTTCAGTGGCAAATTCCAAAATGGAATTCATCAAATTGATAAATGCCCACTCGTACCTGATGCCACAAAAAATATAAATTATGGATATAAATTACCCAGTTTTTCAGTTTTATTGAAATGGTTTACCGATCCTGGGAAGGGTCCAAGAAGGTGGGAATTGCTTTGCTCAAATAGCCTTGACAAAGACTGTATTCCCCAAAGAGCCAATGAATCCCAAGGTCAAGCCGATGTCTTACGTCCTCCTGGATGTACTGAAGCATAACTGAAAACAAAACAAAAAGTAAAAGTGTTGCTACAAAACAAATGCTGATGGGATTACAAATCCTGATGGGAATTGATCCTGTGATGACAATGGAAGCGGCTAGTTTGCATTTTACATCGGATAGTTCCTCCCCTGTGCCTAGGATCCTCGTGAGTGCACTCAGAATCTGCTTCTGTCTTTCCTGGGCTGACATCGGCTTCGTGATTTCACTCAGTTTGAGTGCTTTCAAGGGTTTCTTCTTCCCACCTGCTCCCATTAACATTTTGGAAGTGCTGGGCTGTTGGCCTGCTGGAAATTCCATTGGAGTCGGTTGGGTGGAAACAAGGGTCGGAATTTGCCCAATGGGACCTTCATTTTTCTCCTATAAAATTATTCCCGTGCAAAAGAGTGTTCCTATTCAATTATACAGCAGGAATAATATTTTACCCTAGAACCGCCTTTGAGTGCAATTTCAGGACCAAGTTGATGAGCCACTATCTGAGCAGCTAAAAGGCGAGCGACATGGCGAACTTGAGTTTCCTTTCCAGCCATGGCAATGGGAGTATATGCAGACATGAAATGGGCAGGAAGCATATCAGGAAGACGATCCTGTAACACACAAATATGAATAATAAATTGAATAAAAAGTTAATACATTTTCGTATAATTGTGGTTTACCATAAATGCAATGACCAAGTCAGCAACCATACTTGGTTTTAGACTTTCAAGGACAAGATCTTCCATCTGATCCGACTCACTGAGTTCCACTTTCTTTGGAATTTCGGTTGGCATCGGCATCGGTTGATCCTCATCTTCATCATCATCATCAGATTCTTCTTGCATGACTTCCGCCAGTGCCTCTTCCTTTGGAGCTTCCACTTCCTCGAGGGACAACTTTTGTCTCTTCTTATTGATCTCCTCCTTCTCTTCCAGGATTTCACGCTGACGTTTCCGTCTCTCGGATCGAATTTCGTCCCAATTTGGTATAGCCTTGCTCAACTAGAATGGAATTAATGTGGTTGGTGGATGCTTTGAAATTAGAAAGCTAGAATTAGAGCTTGAAACTTTCTTCACTCACGTCGTGTTGGCTGGCACCAAGATCAGTTAGAAGTGTCGTAATGCTATCGTAGTAATCAATAGCCCGAGGACGTTTTAGAAGACCTATTAGCTGGATTTTCATATGCTTCCGTACAGACTGGACTTGAGACCTCTCTAAAGTAGGTGGCAAAATTGCTACAAAATCAGGATTAAATTGAGTCTTATTATGGGTTTAAAAATTAAAACTGCAAATTAAAACAATTACCATTTAGCTTTTCAATGGCGGTCACAACCCTTCCCATAAATTGTGGCCTCAGTTTTGCAATGAGAACAATGGAACCCATGCAAGTCATCAAATTTACACTCGTTGCATGTCGAGAACCGTGGAACTTGAGCAACTCGTCAAACAGAGATCTGCAATCAGAGAACGAGGAATAATAAAAATGTCAAATAATTTAAAATGGAAGGAGGTATTAGAGTGTTGTACCGAGCGTCTTCCTCCAACTTCCGTG
Organism: Pseudachorutes palmiensis; assembly: GCA_009869845.1. NCBI lineage: Eukaryota > Metazoa > Arthropoda > Collembola > Poduromorpha > Neanuridae > Pseudachorutes > Pseudachorutes palmiensis. Next base: position 33,086 of record VNWY01000296.1, read on the forward strand.
GCCTTGCTGCCTTGAGTGTGATTGGGACTTGATCGAGCGAGAATTCGTTTGGACGTATGACGCTGTCAGGCTCCATCGGCGTTTGCAGAAGAATCACAGACTCAATGAATTTCACAGTGTGAGTTCGGATGCTGTAAAAACATCAAATTGAGTAAAACTTTATGGAAGATAAAATACTGAAATTACAAAGTCAATTACCCATCGTTATCACTGTCAATTTGCTTTAATATGAATCTCTTCAGTTCGTTTACAGAACTCCAAGCATTCTCCATGTCATCCGTTACAGTTTTGACTCGACAGAGCCAAACGAGTGTCATTTGATAGACCTTTGCAGTGACTTGGATGGCTTTCTTCTGTACCGATACCACAGGATCACTCAGCATCATCAACATATTATGGAGAATCTTCGGAATTGTCTCTGGATCCGTTTTACTAAATCAAAACCAACAAAAATTGAAGCCATCGGGGAATGAGCATTGCGAAGCGTCGACGGTTGAGCATACCAAGCCTCTTCTATAAAATCCAGAATGTATATCCTGACTTGTGGTATACTATCCAATTGGAAATTGAGCATTTCATCCAGGAAATTGTCCAACAGAGCCGGCTGCCGGTTAACAATAATTTCCTTTACTTTTCGTAAGTTTTCCAATTTCACATGATCACTGGATGTGACTGCTGCCTTTGTGAGGAGTTTCGCAACCTGGAAAGAGTAAAAGGTCATCTTATGTTTACATTATTTCCCATGGAGTTTATTATACCTCTTCTTCTTCCTTGTAGTCATTTTCTCCGAATGACTCTGATGTTGTCCTTGACCTTGGTGGTGGAGTTGGTCTGGTCAAGGCGGTTGTTGGGTGGTTGAATGACCCCTGGGAGGATGACCCATGGCCTGACCCAGAGTACTCGTTCTCATCCTCGTCTCCGAAGAATTGAGCCGAGCTCCTTCGTCCTCCGTGATGCATGGACTGGAAAGGAGTGGGTTGATCGGATGGGAAGGAGGGATACAAAGGGTAAAGTGTCCGGAGGTCAGTGACCTAAATAAAATGAGAGCATGTGAGCATAATCCTCTCCAGGAGCTCCAGAAGAACAGATGAAGAGATCAGCTACGGAGACACAACAATCAGCGGAGGATGAAATTAATCTGGATAAATCCAGCAACAAGAGTTTAAAACAGCGGCTGTGAGTTGAGAGGATTGGACTTGCTATGCTAAAAGGCCACAGATGGAAAGGAGGAGGAGTGGGAAACAGAACTTATAAGACACTAAGAATAAACATTCACACAAGCAAGTAAATTCATTACATCAAATACACTCATTTTCAACATTCTTACAAAAAAACCAAAATATTAGTAATTAATACACTTTGTTTAACGTAATTAGAATCAATGATTGACTTTCATATCATCCAACTACCAGAAAAACCTTTGTATTTACCTAATTTTGATTATATTCCAAATCATACATGCGAAGCGACATGATTCAAGTAATTCCAGAGCTGGGCAGTTGAAAGAGGATTCCAGAAAATATATTTATTTTTCTTTATTTATTTTTTATTACCGTAAATGTTCTAATAGACGGGTAATACCAATAAGTTCCGGGGATAGAGAGCTCATACGTCAGTAAGCGCCGAGGTGTAATACGCGCAAGTAAAAACCCCCCAGGGTGTATTTCCGGCATAACCGTAGGTAGCGTATTTGCGTGTAAATAAACCAATTACTGCCTTGATAGCACTACTTCCTTTGGCAGTTTAAAACTATGAATTCATCTATACTTTCTTTCATTGCTTTGTTAAATCAAATTGTCTTCAAATTGACATGAATAGTTGGAAATAATTTCATGCGTACGTTTGACATGGTATGCTTCTATTCTGTTCGAATGTTAATTTTTTTTAACTACTTTTCTCCTTATTTCGAATTGCCCTTAAAAAAACTTGTTGCATCGTAAATGCAGAAAGGATAAACACTTATTATCCAATAAGAGCCGAGTTTCCAAATAACCGGCGGAGGTAATTGGGCTTGATTTTTCATAAGTAATCAACCAGCTATTACAGCATTTACGGTAACTTGATTAATTTAATTTAAATAAAGTGACTTTCCAAGTGGAAATTATGTCAGTTAAATCAGAAAATTGATATGTCTTCCTTTCAATAAGTTTTTAGGAATTATTCATCATTTCTTTGCAAAATATGTTAATTCTGTATTATGCTTTTTTGTGGATGAATGGACAGACAAACAAAGCAAAGCCTGCTATGCTGCACCTGTTGTTGTTGTTTAAAAATTGACACGCAATCATTCAATAACCCCAAAATGATGTNAATGATGTTACGATGTTGCAGAAAAGTATGGAGTTTACGATAATCTAACCTTCCCATTGCACATTGACGAATCCTAAGGATACAACATAACCTTGTCTAACTGTCATTTCTTTCCACGCAACTGAAACAAGGTTACATTTGAAAGCATTCATGAGTCATCATGCACAATCTAACGATCTAATGTCGATAAACGAGTTTTCAACGCCCACAACAACCCATACATTTTTCTGTGGTGTTGTATTGTCGTCAACCGCAGCATTAGCAGCTAGTCCAAGTGGTGGGGGGCAAGATTTCATTCACTTGGCGAAAAAGAACGTCGCTTCATTTCTTTTGCAGACCTCTTCCTCAACTCCAGTTTCGTAGGAGCCGTATGTCCACCACACTTTGGTATCACAAGCATTATTACTTTAATTAATCATTTATTAATAATATTACCTGATTTATTTGGTAATTACATGTTTAGACTAAAAGAATCGTCAACGATGATGGGTAGTAAAGAAAAATCTCGGAAGCGGAGGAGTAAATTGCCAGTTCGGGTATTCTGGCGACAGGGTGCTAAAGAGGACGACGTAAGCAACTTTGCAACATTTGCATCTAACGTGTGTGTGTAAACTGATTCCATTGCAGGTGATTACGAAGCAATTTGGAAAAATGACACTATCATCAGAGGCACATCCGGTGACTACGTTTAAAGAAATGAGACTCAAACCGGCTCTGCTTAAAGGAATTTACGACCATGGTTACGAGAAGCCAGCTTTTTGTCAGCAAAGTGTTATCATGCCGTTAATCAGAGGACGGGATGTAATTTGTCAAGCACAGTCTGGCATGGGGAAAACTGCAGCGTTCTGCATTTCGATTCTACAGCGTTTGAATCCGAATGATACTGATTGCAAGGCTCTTGTGTTGGCTCCGACGCGAGAATTGGCTCAACAGGTATGAGTTACTAATGCTCCAAAATCTTTTTATTTTGTTGCTAAAATGGCTGTTTATAATTTGCAGATTTTGAAAGAATTTAAAATTTTTTCAAAGCATATGAATATTGTTTGCGTACCTTGCATTGGGCAGAGCAATGGCAAATTTAAAGACAACCAAAAGCGAGTGGAAGAACATTTTGACATTGCGGTTGGAACCGTTGGCAGAGTGTGCAATTTGATTGATAGCAACTCGCTGCCTTGCGAATCAATTAAAATGTTTGTCCTTGATGAAGCGGACAAAATGATTACGGATTTGGACAAGAAGTCTAAAGAGGACATGGCTTATGTAATATTTCTAATTTTTATTATTTTCTTCAGGTTTCATATCTTTGCTTTCTTCTAGATTATTCAGTCCATCTCCGAGGAAGCTCAAGTAATCCTCACATCAGCTACAATGCCAAAATTCGCTTTCCATCGAGCGATGGAGTTCATGAATGATCCATACACATTTCTTCTGACAAATGAACAGTTGACACTTGACGGGATTAAACAGTTTCATGTCAACGTCGGAAACTCGGACGGGAAACTTATCACGTTTAATGAACTGTTTCCGTATTTGAAGCAAGCAAGAGGAATTACGTTTTGCAATTCCCGATCGAGAGCAGAAACTCTTTCAAAAAAGATGAAGGCTAGAGGTCACAACATCAGTGACATGGTAAGCACATTAATTTTCACACTGTATTCAAGAAGAGTATGCACAACGAGTCGGTTTGGTTTTAGGTCGGGACAATGGAACAAGGCACTCGGTGGCATAACCTGGAGAACTTTCGAAACGGTAGGATCTCTACGCTGATTTCTTCTGACCTTCTGGGAAGAGGAGTTGACATTGATCACGTTCAATTGGTGGTCAATTATGACATTCCAGCTACAAAGGAACAGTATATTCACAGGTATGATCCACAAGAACTTTTCTTGATTCGATTAGTGCATTTTTATTTTGTAGAATTGGTCGTGCTGGGAGGTACGGGAAGAAAGGAATTGCAATCACCTTTATTACCGACGATGAAGAGGAGACACTGAAGGATCTTGAAGGGTTCTACAACTCCGCCATTCCACCAATGCCAGTAAATATTGGTGACTTGATCCAAGAAGTACTCAAATAAAATAATAAGAAATGCTTGGTTGATATTAACTTACATGAATACTTTTATTTTATTCAAAAACAATTTGAATGTTGTAATGGATTTCCCCATTTGATAAGCTGGACATTTCCAGAATCTTTGTACGGTTTAAACTTCAAACATGCAACTTCACAAGAACTGAACGACTCCTACATGATTCCCCGTAGGCGTAAGGATCCACTGCCATTGGCACCGCAAGAAGCCAAATGACCAAAATACGATTCTAATTATGTCAAACAAGGTAAATCTCTTGGTATTTCAACCTTTTATAGTAATTACCCGGAATCCTGGAATTACCGTTGAAATATCCAATAACACTTAAACTTAAATCGAAGGACAACCTGACGTATTACCGAATTCAGTGGAAAAGTTGTTCTCTCATGCAATACTCAAATTACCTTTGGTAATTGAACTCATTAAGAGTTGAGATATAAATAGCACTACACCATTGCCCTACCCCAGTAAACACAGTTAACCTATCCATTTAAAACTGAAAACAAAACTGAATAATTTCTTCAGAAATGCAGCCAAAATGAAAGTTTTGATACTTTTGTGTATTACGCTCTGCTGTACTTTTTTGGTTACAGGTATGATAAGCTAAAGTGAAGCTAACAACGTAAATACATTCATATTTTGGACTTGATTTGTGTTCTTGATTTGTATTTAGCTGCTCCCAAAAGAGTAGGACCTGGAGGTTCATTTGGTGGAGCACTAGGATTTGTTGTCGATGCTTGTGATATAGTATGTAAAAGATCGTCACAAGAACTTGCTGATTGTTGTAGAAGTCATGGACTTCACAATGGTGCCTTTTGTTTAACCACAAACACCGGAAGTCAACAAGCAAATTGTAATGCTAACTTTCAGGGTTCTAAAACAGGAACAGTTCCTGCAGGAACAGTTCCTGGTTAATTGAAGTCTTTCTCAAATAATTTAAGCTTCTTCGTCACATTTTATTAAGAGCACAATTTATTCTATTAAATATAAACACCCGCAGTGTTACTTTTAAAATTGTTGTCTAAAATACAGCTTGAAAAGCATGGAAATTGAAATGTAAAGACACATTTCAAAATGGAAATGAAAATAACAAATTAAAATCAAAAGGTTCCATCTCCTTTAGAAGCGAGGTCGTGTCCTTTGTAATCCTTTTCGGGATTTATCCTTTTGGTCAATGTATTTTAGACATTACTTTGCATTCCATTGTTATTCTATTGTTAATTCGACCTTCAACCTTCCTTTCTTTTCAACAGAAAAAGTATTTTCATGACCAAGGGTGCTTTTGACCGATCCCAAGAGTCCCCAAACGGACTCTCTTCGACCTTTACCTGGCCAGTCGCGTTTTGTTGTCTTTTTAGTACACTTCAATGAAGCAATTAGAATAAAGAGAAACTTTTTCTTTCATTCATCCGACTTTAGTTAAACCGAATGAATTACGAATTCATGGAATAATCTCGTTCTCCAGCGGTACAGAGTAACACGCCACCTACATTTTTCATTGTAAAACACGCTAGGTTTCCAGCTATTAATCCACTCTTTAACATCTTTTCCAATCACCGCCAAAGCTTGCTTGCTTAGGATTTAGTTTTGTGTTTCCGTATTCTTCAATTTATAAACCAACAACAATGGGCTCAGTAATGTCTGCGTCAGGGTAAGCTGCTGAATTATTTTACTTTATGAGCTTAATAAATGTTAAAATCAATTAATTACTATAATACTCATAGATTGTTTACAACGGAGGAATCCGGTAATGAACTTACGGAACCGAAACCGAAGCAGAGACACCGAAGACCGTATTTCAGTCGTCAAAGTCAGCCGTCAACGGACGTAACTAATCTTTGGCTTAACTTATATTATGTTAATAATCGTATTGTAAGTATTAAATTTTATTAATTGTAGATGCTTACAGAGGAATTCGAGGAATTGAACCTCTCCGAATCAACCCCAGTCACCACTTTTGAGGACATGGGACTCAAGCCGGATTTATTGAAAGGAATTTACAGCCATGGATTCGAGAAACCAGCACTTGTTCAGCAAAATGTGATCATGCAGATGATTGAAGGAAGGGATGTGATTTTCCAAGCGCAGTCAGGGATGGGGAAAACTGCAGCTTATTGTATTTCCATCCTACAACGTTTGGATGTGGAAGATCCAAATTGCAAGGCTCTTGTAGTCACTTCAACAAGAGAATTATCAAAACAAGTTCGTATTTGTATCTCCATTTTTCAAGATTTTGGATTTTTAAAAGTACATTTACATTTGCAGATTTGGAAAGAATTCAGGGAGCTCTCAAAGTACATGAAAATTACTTGCGTTCCTTGCTTTGGAGGGACAGTAACCCTGAAGAAGAACGAAAAACGGCTACTAAAAGATTTCAACGTTGCAATTGGAACTACAGGCAGGATTTCTAACTTGATTAAAGCCAATTGTCTACCAACCATCAAGATGCTTGTGATTGACGAGGCGAATATAAGGATGAGGATGAGATACGTGATAAAGATCAACGCCGAAATTCGTTTGGTAAGTTTCACTAATTCAAAACAATTTTTTGGTCTTATCTTTCCTTTGTGAAGATTATTCGTTCAATCCCTGCGGAGGCTCAAGTTATCCTGACGTCAGCTACTACACTGCCAAGTTTTGTCATTGGTCGTGCGATGGAGTTCCTGAACAACCCATACACGTTTGTTTTAAAGGATGAACAGTTGACGCTTGACGGGATTCAGCAGTTTCATATTCTCGGAAAGGGAGCTGACAAACTGACCAACTATAATCTATTGTTTCCATATTTGGAAGAAGCTGGGGGAATTTACGTTCTGTAATAGCAGCAAGAGGGCGGACGAACTTGATTGGCAGATGGAAGCCCTGACGAACGAGAACTCAAGCCACAAGGTAATCTGGTCTTGGCTGTTCATTTGCAGAGAATTACAGCTTGTTGGCACGCTTTTGTAGATCGGGACAATGGAAGAGTTCGAACGATGGACCAACTCAGAGAACGTTAGAGAGGGTAAAGACTCTACTAACGGCCTTGACATTCATCACTTTAAAGTTGTGGTCAACTATGATTTCCCATTTTCCAAGGCACAATATCTTCGCAGGTAACAAGGGAAATCTTGATCGTTCTTTTATCGTTGATGATTCCTCATTTGTAGAATTGGTCGTGCCGGAAGATACAGGGAGAAAAAGGTTGCAATTACTTTCATCACTCCGGGACGGCAAGAACTGCTATTGAAGAAGCTTGAAGAATTCTACCACACCAGTATTCCCCCATTGCCAGAGGATTATGCTTCTTTGATCCAGGAAGTTCTCAAATAAAAAAGTATTTTTTACATTGGAAATTATGTATAAAATAATAAATCTTGCACTTACCTAAAACCACTTGAATTTCGTAATGGGTTTTTCTATTTAATGATTTCAGGTTTTGCATGTTGCAATCAGCTCAACTATCTTTTGTCATGTTAAAACCATAATAACATCAAAGGATTTATGTTCCGATATGTCCAGTTAAAACAGCCTAATTCCAAAGTTCCAATCACGTTACGATTCAATTCAATCTTTGGGCTTTACGCGGACGAGTTCGGTAACTGCACTACACTGACGTGAGTTCAATTTCAATTGATATTACACCAGAATTGGTTATCAGTTTAGATACAAGTCTATTGTGCGTTTATGCTTTTGCACAGAATTCCAGAAATGTCGTCAGCCTTTATTGAACTGGTCTTCACGCCTTGATAAACTTAGGATCGAATGTCATTCTGATACGCCTGCTGCTTCTGTTGCTTAGATCATTATAAATATGGAGGATTCGGACCCTCTTTGCAACTTTTCACATTTCGTTTCTACACTGATCAACTTAATACTCGTACAAAATGCAAGCACTTGTATTCCTGTTCTGCTGTGCAGCAGTTTCAACTGCTCTACCCACAGCATCGATCAACGCCCCAGTCTCAATGGACTGGACCAAGTACCACACATTCGACAAGGTAAGAAACATGACCACTCTGTAACAACTTTCTTCTAAAATGAAATTGTTCTTAGATTGAGGCATGGTTGAAATCTTTGATCGGAGCTGCGAACGTTGAAGTAAACGTAATTGGCAAAAGCACACAAGGAAGGTCTTTGTACCAAGTAGTTGTCTCCACTGGCAGAAATGAGGAAGGAAATGAAAAACCAATTGTCTTCATCGACGCAAACATACATGCGCGTGAATGGATTGCAGGGGCTGTTGGCACCTACATTATCAATGAGCTCGTAAATAATCAAGCCCAGTACAAGTCGCTGCTGGACAAAGTTGATTTCTACATTGTGCCAATGCTTAATCCTGATGGTTACGTTTACTCATGGACGGCCGGTAACCGATTCTGGCGTAAAACCAGGAGCCTACATGGCAAATGCTATGGCGTCGACCCCAACAGGAACTTTGGATTCCAGTTTGGTAAGGTTAAAATCACATTGATTGAATTATTTCTGAAAAACGTTTCATTTTTAGCCGGAGCCGGAACTAGTGATGATGCATGTACTGACCTGTTCCGTAAGTTTGTTGACCATAACGTTAGAAACCATTCACACGGATTTCTTTCTTAGGTGGAGATGAAGCATTTTCTGAGCCTGAAACAGCAGCGCTGAGGGACAATGTTAACATGATTCGAGAGGATCAGCATAGAACAATCTTGGCTTATTATTCAATACATTCCTACGGACAGGTGAGACTTGTGGAGCTATCTTGATGAAGCCGGAGATATATTTAAATGTTGTTCTGCAGTGGTGGCTCTTGTCCTGGGGATTTCTGGAGAACGCGTATCCTTCCGACTACGCAGACATGGTGAATCCAATTCAATTTTGCATTTATGAAACCTCATTCTAAACATCTAAACCCATTTGTGTAGTTGCGATGGGGTCGCCTGAGTACTGATGCAATTTACAACACCCATGGAAGAACGTACAAATACGGCCAGGCAGCGGATTTACTCTGTAAGTAGAGTGTGGACCTTAAATTCCTAATGTGTTGCACATGGTTCTAATGGCATTTTGCAGATGCCGTTGGAGGTGCGAGTGATGATTGGTTTAAATCCAAGGGAATAAAATATTCTGCCACTGTAGAGCTACGTGCAGGCCCGTACACGGAAGACACCAGCCTATTAGGTTATTACATCAAGTCTTAAATATTGTATTTGTACTAACTTTCCATTTGTCGAACAATAGGCTTCGTTCTACCGGAAGCAGAGATCATCCCAACTGCAGAAGGTGAGTTTGGATTAGGATTAGGAACTGAATGGCAGAGATTGATGATTATGTTTTGCAGAGACCTGGGCTGGGATTCAAGTAATTGAACAATTTGTAGAGACTGAGGAACACGATGAAGGGGAAGAAGGGGAAGAAGATGGAGACAAAACGAGTCCTGCAACAACGGAAAAAGTCAACACGAAAAGTGGAGCAAATACTTTGGTTCTCACTAGATGGAGTGGCCTCGCATTCGTTGTCGTTTTCACAATTAACTTGATTCGTTGATTTCTAATTAAAAACATTTGTCTGATTTAAAACAATATTTAAGAAATGAACTTTGCTTAACACCCCATCCTTGCTCTTATTTTCAGAGATTTATTTAAAGTGTATTTGTTCTCTATCAACTAATGAAGTTCAACCTTATTTTCTAGATCCGATGAAGGCTAAGACACCCGCTTCCAACTGTGGGTGTGGCTACATTCTAACACTCTCATGGAAATAATGTTGGATAGCACAAAATGCGTATATGGAATGTGTAATTATCCGATAACTAATCCACGGACACAGAAGTTGTTGAACTGTTTAGAAAAGGATATCTTCATCGTGGTGTTCATCAAGGATGTTAGCGGCATGATCAACGTCTTCTCCGCTAGACTTTAGAAGTGCCTTTTCCTTTTCATTCCTCTTACGGGCTTCCTTCTTCTTGTCCTGGATCTTCTTCAACCTATAAAACTCCTCACGTTCCAACTCATCCAGTTCAGAAATGATGTAGGCTAAAGTTCTCTCGATACGGGGAATGATCACTGAAATTCAAAAAAAGTTTTAGAGTTGAGTCTATCATTAATCAACTATATTTACCATGTTCAATTGCATTGACTCTGCGATTGGTGAGCTTAATTGCTTCATCCAATGTGACAAAAGATGTCTGAAGAGATGCCAGATTCACAAGAAGGGAAATCGCTTTCTGATAATTCTTCTTGAGCTTAGCTAACTGCTGTCCACCTCTTGCCAATCCAGTGAGTTCATAAGAGTCACTTCCTTCTGTGTATGCCTCGAAAATTGGTAAACTCACTCCTGCAACGTTGTCCTTCTTGGTTTTGACCTAAACCACAGAAATATTAAAAATGTTACACCGCGTTCAACTTTTGAAGAAATTGACTTTTTACCTTGGTCTGTGCCTTGGATACATTCTGTAGGATTTGATGATTGAAGTCTCCAGAAGCAAACTTTGCTTCGGCAAGGGAAAATGCAGCTTCCTTCATTACTTCCCCCATCAACGTTTTTGTCTAAAAACAAAGTTAATAATCAATTACATTTTCCATATTCTGGCAACGACGTAGTAAGGACAGTACCTCGATGATTTTGTTGAGTATTGCCCTGAACCGGAACTGGAGTGCATCTGCCTTCTTCTTCAACAGACTGTGTCCTGTCTGAGCTCCCTTCAACCTCCCTTTCATCAAAGTTTGAGCTCTGAATACCAAAATGAAGGTGAAAGAATTGCATTAGTTGAATTATTATGGGAATCATAAAGCATATGTTAGGTTAGTTTTAGATATGCCTATGTCGTTGACCTCAAGTGGTAGCTGGTACTTACCCTCGTGAAGGGAAGATGGGGATCCTGTCTTTGTTTGACATTTCGAGGTCAAATGGCTCCTAAATTGACCTTTAATTGATGACCTACTCAGCTGATTACAAAATCCAAAGGCGTTTCCCGAGCTCGAGTTTATTTACTGGAGCAGAGCAGAGATGGGCATTTGCAGAAAGACATGGAAGTTGGGCAATAGCGAAATTTCAAAAAAGGATTAATTATTGGTAATCTCAATTAATAATTAGTTACATACTCCACTGGGATCCAATTTAATTATTTTGTCAATTAATTGCAATTAAAGTTAAGGAAAATTGATGAAATGAGCCCTTTTCCAATGCCCAATTTCAAGGCGGGAATTCATTGACATTCGTGGCTCACGCGATGAATTCCCAACAAGTGAACAAAAGCAGGAAGAGGATTAATTGATTAATTAATTAAATTTAGTTAGTTTAAACTAGGTTAAAATGCGATTAAGGAGGGTTTTAATTGGTGGTATCAATCGGAGCCACTGGACTCACAGTTGCTACCTGTCTTATCTCTACCAAAGACAATTTCATCAATTCATGTGGACCTGTGCGCTTTGGACGGGCTGCAATTACAGTGAGTTAATCTTAATCAATCAAGGTAATATCTGAACGAAATCTTGATTCTTTAGATGGCTAGTATTGCAGCTGACTATAAACTCAATGTCTACATGAAGAAGATGCCGGAAGACCCGGCGGCGGTTAACAAAATCTGGTCGGATGTGAGTTGCAATGTCCTTGGCCTGATTACCCAGCTGACCTTTATCAGCCTGTTGACCTTTTAGACACACGGTCGCGCTGCTGGGAAACTGTTGGATCTGTGTGTCAGGAATAAAGGAGTGTTTGTAAAAGTGGGCCAACACATTGGTGCCATGGATTACTTGCTACCACCAGAGTACACCAAGACACTTAGGATCACTGCATAATAAAGCTCCTAGCTCTTCCCTTCCTGATGTTTACAAAGTGCTCAAAGATGACCTCAATGCAGAGGTGAGTTCATTGGAATAATTGGAATTACAATGACTAAAATTGTACTTTTGTACAGGTGGAAGATATATTTTCAGAATTTAGCCTAGAGCCTGTTGGTGCTGCTTCTCTAGCTCAAGTATACAAAGCAAAATTGAAGTCAAGTGGCGAAACTGTAGCTGTGAAAGTGCAACATTTAAACGTCCGTGCTCATTCCTATGTCGACATAAAAACAATGGAGATGCTCGTTTACACCGCTGCTTGGATGTTCCCTGATTTCAAACTTGTCTGGCTGGCTGAAGAGATGAAAAAGAATCTACCCCAGGAGCTTGATTTCATTCAGGAAGGTCGGAATGCGCAGCACATGAGTGAACTAATGAAGCAGTACAAGTGGCTTAAAGTAATGAAACTAAACTCACCTGGATTGCTTAATTTATTCCTATACCACATGTTATTTATTTATAGATTCCAAAAGTCTATTGGGAACTCAGCACTCCCAGAGTCCTTGTGATGGAATACTGTGAAGGTGGCCTTGTCAATGACCTCAAGTACATGCTCCATAACAAAATCTCAACCAGGGAGGTAGGAGAGAAACTAGGAAACTTATTTTCAGAGATGATCTTTATCCACGGGAACTTACACTGTGATCCACATCCGGGAAATGTTCTTGTTCGCAAGGACAAGGGTGGGAATCTCGAGGTGACTCTGCTCGATCATGGCCTCTACACCGTAAAGTCAAAGAATTACTGGAATAATTTGGTTATAAAATAATATTTTAACTTTTCAGAACTTATCCGACGAGTTACGCTACAACTACGCCTCCTTGTGGCTCAGTATTTTGAATTCGGATGTTAATGGGATCAAGGAGTACAGCAAAGCACTGGGTGTTGAGGAACTCTACGGTCTATTCACAGCAATGCTCACAGCCCGGTCATGGGAGTCAATTTCCAGTAAGGAAGGAATAGCCAAGAAGAAATTAACAGAAGAAGAAGTGAGACACAAGAATTGTGAATTGTTTCCATTCCACTCAATTTGATGTTTTTATTTAGAAACTGGAAATCAAGAGGCGTATTAGTGAGTACATGGTGAAGATTACAGAAGTCTTGGATCGAGTTCCACGGCCTATGATTATGATCCTCAAAACAAATGATTTACTCCGAGGAGTCGAGCACTCACTCAGCATCGAGAAAACGTACGTTTTTATTTGTTTTATTGAATAAGAATTTATGAATTTACATTTGCAGCATGGCTTCGTTCATCACGATGACCAAGTATTGTGTCCAGACTGTTTACAATGAGCAGATGAAGAAATGTCCAACCACCTTCTGCCGCTTCAAACTGACTGTGATCAAACATTGGACAATATTTAAGATACAGCTTTATGAACTCTATCTATCGATTAGTAACGCATTTGGACATTCAAGTAGTTCCCTATGACCCCACAGCAGTGTATTGACGATCCAATTTAAAGTTGAGTAAAGAGGATCAAATGGGGACTGATGATCCCCTAAACACAGAGAGGCCATTCAACTTGTGATTTCCCGATGTTCTTCTCTGGATTTCATGACCTCGTGATGGGTAAGTTTTGGTTTTTGGAAAGAAGAAAAGTAAATGTAACTTTCACTTTGTTTTAGATTGAAGAGAATTGTGCTTTTCCCTTGTGAAAGTGAAAGTCACCACCCTCCTCTTTGTTCTTCAGTTGGACCATTATTAGCCACTCCAGTCTGACATTCTTCTAACTGGAGGTTACAACTTCCCACAGGATCTGATCTAAGGATCTAGATCTGGATAAGGTCTAAAGTCTTGGAATCTTAAGAGTGGCCTTCACACCGGAGGGATTAGAGGGATGATAATTAATCCGCGAAGAAGAAGTCAAACGAAGCGAATCAGAAGAGAGTTGAAGTTGAGGTGGATTCTGGTCAGATTCCAGTGTAGCTAATAAGCCATAATACTCGGCTCATCCTCCCTCTGTCCAGGATTCTCCAGTTTCTTTTGGTGAGTGGAGGGAATTAATCTCGTTCCAGTGGGACATTAATGAGAGTGGGTGGGAGCCCAATTTCATTTTAACTCCTTCCCAACTATTAAATCCTTTACTTAGTACCACCACTAACCAACTAATTGTCCAACCAACCCTCCACAACGAATCCAGAATCCAGCACTCCTCCAGAAACACAAAAAACCAAATGGAAACTTTCTCTTACAAACTTTATATCGCCCAGGATAACTTCCTCTTAAAGCTCCATTCGGAGGAAAAGGAAACCTCAGAAACATTTCCGAAACAAATATCAATGTCTGTGCTTAACTTAATTGTAATTCCATAATTACTTTTTCAATGGAAACAATTTGAATACGGTTTTAGCACTTTTAGCACAAAAGCAGCCATCTTTGCTTTCTCTTTTTTTATAAGAAAAGCCCCTTTTTGAGCTCACCTGGAAGATTCTTGAATCTTCCAAAAGACTTGAGTTGAATTGAAGTTTTCTTTTACAAAAGACTTTCTTCCTTATATAAAAGAATGTAATAACTGTCCATTAAAATGAGGAATTTATATTTTATTGTATATAAATAAATTCAGAGAGTGTTAACATTAGGCTGAAGTGTGGATGTGTGGACTATTTTCTGACTATTGTTTCTGTATCCTTTGGAATGTAAATGAAACTCTTGTCAATAATCTCTGATTCCTTGGAGAATGTCGTGACTCATGTCAATAGGGATCCTAATGAGCCCTTTACTATTAAGAAAGTGAAACTGAAGGAGCCATGGGTGAATTGTAATCCTGTAAGGATTAAGATATGATCACATATGTACGCTTTCCTTTGGCTTACTTCAAAAATAGCCAAAAGGAAAGCAAAGATTCCTTTCTAAATAACTAAAACTAAAACTAGGAATAGAGAGATGGAGTGAACTATAACTTATGCGGGTATTTAAATTAACGCAGTAGATTGTAGTGACTGGAGCAAGAGGAGAAGGAGCAGAGAGTAGCATTGGCAGTAATCTCGAACCCAACCAGAATTAGAAGATGCATCTGAAAAGAAAGAAAATGTCAACAATGTCAACATGTTAGGTCATTTGGAGGTTGTTTAGGGACTCTGACTACGAGCCAAGGGAGGTTAATGTAATGGACTGTGAGAATTGATGAGTAAAGTGAGGGCATCTTTTACAGTAAATCATAAAATGGCCAGATGCCCGGGTGTTTTTGGGTGTTTTGTTACTGGGCTGACGATAAAAGTTGTCCAATCATTTAGTCCCGTATTGTGTGTAGTTATTGGATCCTCCGCTCCTACTTTTTATGCATGATCGGATTGTAACTGGGCCTTGCATTGTCCCCTCACACAATTGTTTCCTTGCGATGGCTGTTGCTATAGTCATGACTCCATTGTACCCTTCTGCGTGCTTTCTTCGTAGACAGCGGAAGTGAAAGTTTGACACTCACGCCAAGAAAGTTGAGCCTCACCTCGTTTCCCGGGATTGAAACTGGATTTCCCGTCATGGAGAGAACGGTCGTGATACTTTTCCAGCACGTTCTCTTCGTTCGTCCGCCAGTAAAAGTCCTCAATCGTCGCAACACATTTGATCTTCAACTCTCGATTCAGGAAGTGGTGCTTACGAATCTGCAAACAAATCCCAAAATGTTGCTAATTAACAACAACCAATAGGGACCAAGGACCAAGGACCAAGTGTCTGGTTGTCCCCCTCTGGCGGTCCTCTGATCACACCGTCTTCCCTACCATGTTCCTTTTCTAATGGAATTATGCCTCAAGATTGACTCTTCTGCAGGACTGGTCAGGCCACTAAACTCCGAATGTCACGGAAGTTGAACAAAGTTTGAGTCAACTTCCCTCAAGCGATGGTGGGGAGAGGAGGAAGCTTAATTGTAAAGTGCTCCTTCGGAGACCCCCCGATTCGGTTCCATCATTCACAACTTTGTGGCAATAAACCAAACTGGACGGAAAGTGTCAATTGAATTTGTAAACATGGAATCAGATTCTGTCTTCATTTTGGGAAAAAATATCACGCTCCGCTTTGATCTAACAACTGCCATGCCTTGGCTCAAATGAGATTTCGATAAGCTCCTTTGCATTCTTTCAATTTGCATCACAATTCCTTCCATCAACATTTCCCTTACCTTAAAGTGAAGACCAAGAATGGACGTTTCCAGCTCCTCTTCATGACGAATGTTTTGATATCTCCTCAATGCATCTTCAGGTGCCTAATAATAAACAATCATCATTGACCCTTGGACATTGACCTTCTGTGTCTGGTTTACTTGGTTTCCATTGACTTGCCACGTGAGTTTAGCTCCTGGTCTTGCCCTGGTTGAGGAGCAGTTGACTGAGATGACGTCCCCAATGGCATATCGTGGTCTTCCTCCTTCGATATGAGGTCCATCATCTGGTAAATCTGGAACATGATTCAATCATAGTTCCAATTCCCAGTCCAAAATGGATAAAAGAGTAATTGATTCATTTCCTTCTTCCTTCCGAGGAGCGTGTTTCGATGGAATGAATTTTAAACCAGGTGTGAAATATTAGGAATCATTGATTCAATTCGATACAAAGGAGACCATTTGCGGCAGCTGACTCTGTTACAGCTTGGCTGATAAAGAATAGGAATCCTATCCGAACACAGCTGAGGTCAACTTATT
Source organism: Pseudachorutes palmiensis (assembly GCA_009869845.1). NCBI lineage: Eukaryota > Metazoa > Arthropoda > Collembola > Poduromorpha > Neanuridae > Pseudachorutes > Pseudachorutes palmiensis. Next base: position 49,924 of record VNWY01000296.1, read on the forward strand.
TATCCCCGTCTGCATGAACCCAGTCTCCAGTTCTCTCCAGCCCTGTCTCAAGGGATTCCATCCGCTTGACGTGACTTCCATGAAAAAAGTAAAGCAGGAGAGGCGGTGGGGAGACACGACGAAATGGAAAGTCTCACAGGTCCTAAAACCCAGATTTTATTCTCAGCCATCCAGGGAATACTTCCAAATTGATTGGAATTGAGGAACCAAAAACTTATCCAAGCTCACACACAATCCAAACATTTTCAAAACAGGCCGCTCTCAGGAGCTACACATTCAAAATGGAGTTTAGCCCTCAAATCCCAACTGCCCTTGTGTTGACAGATGGAGGAGCTGGTGATGGCGCTGCTTGTCTTTCGTCTTTGGTTGGTCCTTTGTGCCTGTCATGTTGACGTCTTCAGTGAGTGGTGGATTGTCTTAGTCCATTAATTTGTCTGTGATTAAGATTAAAATATTCATAGGCGGAGACGGGTAAGAGATGCATGTCCTTTTCCTTCCGCCTGACTTGGTCTCCAAGTGGTGCCGGGTGGATTTAAAGAGGAGTCCTCCCCCTCGTAAAAAACTCGGTTTTAAACCCTGTCCATGAATAATTCGGGATAATCTGGCCGAAACGGAGGCTGGATTGAGTCATCAGTTAAGACAAGGAGAAGAAGGGCGGGAGGAAGTGGAGCTTGGAATGAGTGGTGGGCGACAGAGCGGGGAAGTTAAATTTGTTGTATGGAGGAAGACAAGTGGACTAATTGGAGAAAGTGTGTCTGATGGACTGGATTCATCCCTTGGGGGAGACAGCGGCCATTACACTCCTCCACATACAACAAAGTCACCCAAACACACACGCACTCACATACTTTCAACACTGTCAAATGCACAAATGGAAGAGACAAGGGAGACAGGGGAGACAGGGGAGACAGGGGGCCTTGGCCAGCAGGGAGTGAAAGAAACACCTCCGGAAATGACAAAGGCAGCATCATAATATAAGGCAGGATGACCAAAGCACTGGCCAGAGGCGTTCATTCTTGTCTCTGTCTCGTGATTGGTCCATGAAATAGGATATGTTCCTAATGACGAGGGTATTGGACAATTGAGGTGAAATATTAGAACAAGTATAATGAAATGATTGGTGATCATCACCACAAACAGACCTCCTCTGGAGAAGCTAAAATAAATGGGGCCAATTTAATTAAAGAAGTTTGGACCCTTTGGCAGCCCAAGACTCCAAGAGTCACAAATCAATTAGAAGAAGGAAGAGAAAGAATTCTTTCATTAGGGATGGGACTTTCGGTTTTAGTCTTAGACTGGACATCGTGGACTCTCTGCCAGATGGGATCCTTTTTCATCCACCACCGCCGCCTTTAAGTCTCCCATTCAGATTTGTCCCTAATGAGATCTTAGAGGAAGAAGAAGAAGACGACTTAGCAAAGCTCCCTGGAAACAGTGGGTTGCTGGACATTTCTTTCGAAGCTCTTTCGTCAGCTCCTTTTCTGGTCCTAATAAACGAAGGGAATAAATCCTATCATCATCCGTAAATCAGAGGGAGATCCTTCCGAAGGCGGTGAAAGGAAAGAGGGAAGCTTGTCTCTAGGATCCAAGGACTCGACCACACGACCATTTTGGAGGGTGTCGATACCGCCGGTTGAAGAGGTGGCCGAACTGTCGTAAATCGCTAAATTACTGACGTCAAACGACGCCATCATCTAACTCATCCGCCGCAGTCTCCCCTAGTCTACACTTTCCAAAGCTGCGTATAATTTTTCCTCCATGCGGAATCTCTGGGGGGAGAGCGGGAAGGTTTCATTTCCATGTTCATGTAAAGTAACATAAAATCAGAGGTTTTATTGATCAAAGCCTTTTAAATGAAGCTTCCCTTTGCCTTGTGTGCCTATTCAGCACTTATTCCCTCTTACATTGGACTACAGACAGACAGACCAAAGCCCAGTTCCTGTGTTATGTAATTCCATTGTGTAAATAAGTAAATGCCCATACCCTCTCTATCACCCTAGGATTACATGCACTTAGAATGCAAAGGACTACAATTACTCCCATGCAAAGTCATAAGCACATTGGCGCCAGGCCCTCAGGGCAGCATCAGAATGCAAAAGGACTTTGTGGTTTCCAACTCCCTCGACTCGCTTGTCAGTTTCCAAAGGGGACACGAGGGACTTTGTTTGTTAATTAATCTACAGCCATCCACTTACCTACGACTATCATCTGGCTGCTTTCAACCACCGTCCGGAAAGCGGGGGCTTCACCTGCAAAGAATTCCAAATGGCAATGAACCCTTCAATTAGCACTCCTTCTAATTCATACTCTTCTGCACAGAACAGAATCACAAAAGGAAAACATATGGCGCCATTCCTTCCAAACACACACGCTTCCCTAATCCCTTCTGCTTCCCGTGTCCCGCCTTAATCCACTTTAAATTCATTTGACAAATTGGGGATTATTGCTAATAAATGGAGGAGGGGCTTCTTATGAAGGAACTAGAGGGATTTAACTCACCTGAAATTTCACAGCGATAAATCCCTGAGCTGTTGAAGTCAACCTTTGCCAGAACCACAACTGTATCTGTAGAGTTCCCAAGCTGAAATCAAATGGAATCAGTTGATTGGTTGACCTTAGTTGGTGCTGATTGGTTGACTAAGTTTCTTACTTCGACAGGTAGTCCTGGTAGATTGAATGTATGTGCAGGTGGATCCTCTTCTGGTAGGAACCTGTAGAATTCCTTGTCATCTTTATACCATTTGACAGAGTAGAGAGCTTCTCCTTCCAGGTCGTAGTGACATTCTAAGCGGACAGCGTGAGCTCTGATTGCATACTTTGGGATCTTCAGACTCGCCAGTTTGACTGTGGCCACTTCTATACAAAGAAAAAGAAAAGACATAGATTTTAGATAGATTTATGGCTTTATAGAGTAAATCTTTCTCCATGCCCGTTTGTATTGGACACTTTTGTTTGACAATAGGTTGGATTTCTGTATTGTATAAATTAGGAGGTAGTTTCCATTTTATATTCTATTGTATTCCCCTTATCATAAAATATAAAGGATCCAAACCAAATCCGAATCTAAAACAGAAATCATAAAATGGAAATGAAGACACAAAACGACACTAACGCGAAGCGCTCTTTGGGGGAAGAAAAGGAGACGCAAAGACTCACACGCGCTACTCCCCACCTACTCCCTACTACTCTAACTCTACCCTACAGGCCTTAAAGTGTAGTGCACTTATGAAAGTTTCAATTTATGGGTGCGATAACTTCTTGTTTAGTTTTGGTTTAGGTGAGTTAATTCGGATTGGAAGGTCGTAAGCTTACCAATTCCCTTTCTTATGCTTACACCCCAGACCTATAATCCTTCTACTCTTACCCGGGTAGCCTTAACTTTCATTTTAAAAAGGAGGGAAAGTGGATGATACAATTTGGCCTTAAGATTTCACGTCCAAGTGCTTCAGAACTCAACTTCATTTCCCCAAAAAATAAAAAATCCCCACTTCACTTTCCAAAATTCTCATCGAGGGGCTTTGAATATTGGGGAGAAGACACGGACTTGGAAGCGGGTAGCTCTCCATTTTCCCTTGGCCAAACCACACTTCTGCGGCAATTGTGATTAGTATGCAACTTTCCTTTCCCACTTGAAGGTGCTTCCTCGTCATTTGCCACTGCCAGAGGAGACTTCTAGATAAAATCCAACAGTCCGAAATAGTGAAAGAGGCAAAGGTTCCTGTTAAGTTAAGCAGAATTTACGAGTAGTTTGTTTTAGAACAGCTCAATTCAAACGAGTAGAAAAAGGAACCCATAATTCACGTCTACTTCTCAACCACCATCACACTTTGGACTTGTCCGTTACAACCAAGGCTCCACTCGATCTATAAGTCCGCACCATTGGAACCATTCTAGCAGTTTACCAGTACACAAGGGGCCAAGGGGCCTTTATTAAATGCCAATTTCCCTAATTCAAACAATGCCCACCTCCCAAAGACAAAGATTTCGAGACATTCCTTTTCAAGTGGACATTCGGTTAGGGGAAAGTGGCAAATTGGAGCTTTATCTTGCTGCCTATTGACAGTTTCAATTGGAAGATCGTTGACTGGTCGTGTCATGATGGGGGAAGATGGGATCGATTCCTTTTTGTATTTCCCTTTAGTAAGAGTGCAAGGCGTGTGGTGTTCCTTTCAAGTGACAGTAGTCCCAGACGTGCCGTTTTAAAGCCAAATGACTCCCATTTCTCGTTGAAGTTCATAATGGGCCTGTCCCGGAGTTTAGTGGAATGCCGGAAGAGAAAGTGGGGAAAGCGGAGGGAAGGACGGGTAATGGCCATTTGGTGCTTGATGCTAGCATAGCGATGTGCTGGCTGCTGCACATCTCCATACACTCATTACCCTCCCGCATCAATAATTAAAATTCAACATAAACGCAGACACAAAGAAGGAGCGTTGAAATTTTCATTAAGGAGGATGAGGAAGACGGCGTGTGTTTCCGTCGACATGAATTAAGTACATTAACTCCAATTACCAATGCAGGCAGAAGCAGGCTTTGACGCAGAGGTTTCCACCTCAGGCCATCCACTACAAAACGCTAAATAAATAATATAGCGCTCCTTCCAAATGGAACTCTAATTTATCTTCGTTAAATATCTCCGCATATTCTACCACTCAAACCACATCAACTTTCTCCACACAACTCAAACTCACGGCAGCCAATAGGAGACGATCTTTAGCAGGCAGGGAAAAGACAAAGCGAGGAAGGCGCTACCATAAAGGTAGCTCCATTGGCAGGAGGAGAATGCGGGCAAAGAGCTTAAAAGAACGGAGCTCATTACTCTCCCGGCTGGTCACCTTCCTCGTCATCCAAAAAATTCGGCGGATGGATTACTCCAATCCATAAACTTTGTTTGTGCTGATAAAGCACGGAATAGCTTAGCTCATAAAGTTATTTCTTTGGCATTTGCGCACAGTTGAGTCACAAGAGTAGTAAACTTGAAGACGAAGTAGAGAGGTTGACCCCAGACTCTGGAGTTGACCTCAAGCAAGAGTTAACAGATCAAAGCCGTAAAGCTCTCAATGCTCTCATTGCCATTGAGAATAAAAACTAAAAGGATGAATGTTATTTTGAATAAATTGTATGTTTGTGTTTCCTAATTCTGGACAGGATGTTCTACACCCTTGTCAATTCCAACATCCTCCAGTGACGCATGTTCTAAAGATATTCTTTTTTTTTCAAATGGAGCTACACGTTCTGGCTGAGTTGTTGTGGATGAACTAATGACTCGGTAGACAACTGATGCCTTTCCCGTGTCTCTCTAATTGATTTGGGTGGGTGCTCAACAGATGCGAGGAACCTAGTCAGGCAGGAAATACACCTTGATGAGGAACGAGAGAACAAAGGAAATCCTTCCAATAAGAATATGCAGGAATATACCAAATACGAAGACCTACAATCCATCCAATAGAGACTCAGGGCTCTTATGAAATCATCCTTATCACAACCCAACATCAAATTAGCACCGTTTGCTTTCCTTGTCTTTGGACAGTTGGTGGTGGCAAAGGTGGCAAAGGCTCTCTCTCCCTCACGTGCCTCAAATGTCGTAAATAGGCAAGGGGAATGGCCGTCTCCAATGTCCATTGTTGTTGTTAACCCGTGTTACAAGGGTCTAATCAGGACAACTTATCAAACACGTAGGAAAGGGCCCACATTCAACCAATCCCTACGCCCCAATCCCAGTATCGATACAACTGGATCAAGAGATATGAACAACATCCTCCTTTACAACTGTTTAACCTCTGACCTTGTCTATCCGCCTAACACAACACCTTAGCTTATAGGCCAGTCAGGTATTCTGGGGTCCAATTGAACCTGAATGGGGTTCAATTGAACCCCATT